>JANHFR010002127.1:72668-83099 GCA_032468015.1 Mimophis mahfalensis | reverse complement strand
AGGGAATTCTGGGAGTTGAAGTCCACGCATCTTCAAACTGCCAAGGTTGAGAAACACTGACATACAGTATGGTTTCCATGATCAAGACTTTCAATTTCAAAAACAGGAAGTCATGGGGACAAAGGAGCAGGAACTGTAGTGAGTATTCCTCTTATATTAGAGCAACTCTACACATGCTATGGTCCTTGGAATGATGTTTCAGGGGTCAGAGGGCCATCACACTACTTAACTGACATTTTTCCATTTTAAATTCCACCCAAAACAGCCATGTTACCATTAAAAAAAAAACTTGAAATAGGAGATGTATGAATTCAACAGGGATCACAAAATCTACCATTTCAGAATTAAAATGAGACATGATTTAACACATCCCAGTTCTAATACTCATAAGTTTGCCTTGTGCAAAATGTGCATTCAAGCACATTTCGAAAGCTATTAACTCATAATTGAAAACTGTACTAAATATTCCATAATATTTTATTATCAGTTATTTTTAATGATCCTTTGGCAAGGATATACTAGAAAATCATATCTTATACTACATGCTGTCACTGATTCAAAATAATGCCCCGGTGTGTAAAATTTGTGAAATATCAGACTAGTCCTCTGTAATATTTTAATCTGAATGTGCATCACACATGGGTCTACAAGATATATACTAGAAATAAAGGAAACTCAGGGGCTCTGAAGTCCAATATACTCCCACAACATAAGACAGTATTTGCTTACGTTTTCTTACAAATATGGGATTTCAGCCTAAGAGATTCAATGTTTGGAGACATTTGAATTGGAATACAACCCTAAAGATCAACAATACTAGCCCACAATACAATAATTGCCAAAGACAGATACTAGAGGTACTTAGGATATAATAGCTACATAAAGAAATCACTGGTCATCACAATGTTCTTATTACAATAATGATTAGTTTAGGTATATTCTGGTTGAATGCCTGACAGGTGATTACAACCAAAACCATAATTGTTCTTTTAAGTGATAAAGAGAAAAATCTCCAAGTATCCAGAATGGGAATATCTTTCAGACTTTGAACGTGCCATTACAGTGGTTAACATATTTTATAAATAAATCTAAAAATACAGATTAAAATTAACAGGGGTTGTTAGGAGAAACTCTGAAACTTTTAAAGTTATCTACATTTGTAAGAAGAAGAATTACCCCAATTCTCACAAATTTCAAATTAGTAAATTTTAAGCAATTGGTGTTATTGCTCCAAGAGGGAGACATGGGTACACAAAGAAGCTCCATTCCCAGTTTGCTGAGTACAAGGGTATTTTTTTTTTTAAATTCTTCATTCCTTTTTTACCAATTTAACAGGTCATTCACTTGCCAGAGCGACTCCAGGCAGCTAAGAAAACATTACAAATAATAAACAAAAACGAAACCAGACAGGCAACTGGCCATAAACCCAACCATGCCATGAGGTTTTTAAAATTTGTATCCCAGCCCAAATACCTGGAGAGAAAACCTTGTTTTAATGTTTTCTGAAGAAAGGCCAAGCTAACTCAATCTTGAAGTAGTTGTGGTGGGAAGCTCATTCAATAAGAGTGGAGCTCTCAAAGATCAAGAATGCTTCCTAGGTACAATCAGGTGACCCTGGTACAAGGAAGGGACCTGGAGCATGGCTAACCTACAAGAGCATGTGGCATGGGATTATTTAACTGGAGCTAGGCCAGTGTTTCTCAACCTTGGCCAGTTGAAGATGCAATGCTGGCTGGAGAATTCTGGGAGTTGAAGTCCACGCATCTTCAAACGGCCAAGGTTGAGAAACACTGAGCTAGGCAATCGCACAAATAACTCAGTCCTATGCCATGTAGGGTTTTAATTTAACATGAAGATCTGAAAAGGTGTACTACCCAACTATTATCAGAAACCTTAAGATTTTTTAATCATAATTTGAATAAGATATGAATAATTTGAATAAGATTTGAGAGCCACTTTGGTCTAGAGATTACAGATTAAGGCACCAGGCAAGAAAGCAGTAGACCATGACTTCAAGATCTGCATTAGCCATGAAACTGGTGACTCTGGGCCAGTCATTCCCTCTTTCAGCTCAACCCTCTTCACAGGGTTGTTGCTGTGGGCGAAAGAAGAGGAGGAAGGCATGTTAGATATGTTCACTGCCTTGAGTTATCTGTAAAAATATTAAAGTGGGATAGAATTAATTAATTAATTACAGTGGGACCTCGGTTTACAACCACATTTGGTTCCATAACTTTGGTTGTAAACCGAGTTGGTTGCAAACCGAAACGCATTTTCCCACTGGATTCTATGGTAATATGATTAATCTGTTCCAGACCCCTATGAACTTTATGTTTTTTAAAAGATTTTTAACATTTTGAAATACACAAATACAGTACTGTAGTTAAATATGCCACAGAACGCACAGTGTAACAGTAAAATCGTTTAATAAAAATACTGGGAAAACCATGAACAACAGAGAAAACTGTTCAGTCGGTCGATTCTGAGTGAGAGAGCGGTTGCTGTTTTGTGGGAGAGTCCGCCTCCGCAATGGAAGGACGCTCTCCTTCAGGTGTTTTGTCTCTTGAAATTTCTTTATCCTTAGGAAGTTTGGTTGTAAACCGAGGATTTAGTTGTGAATCGAGTCAAACATTTATGGTAGCTGATTTTCTGGTTGTAAACTGAAGCATTTGTAAACCAAGGTTCCACTGAATTTAATTAATTAAATCAATAACTCTAACATCCAATACACCTGGGATGTATAGAGTGGGCAGAGAAGTGTATATGTGAGCAGGAGGTGGCATCTGAAAAGTTAAATGTTAATCACAGTTAACTACTTTAGCACAGGAAGGAGCAGGTAATTAAAATGGGAAGCACACAAAGGCACATAATTCATGCACCAATTGTTGCTGTATGATAACTATCTCTCAAAATGGCACAAAAAGTGGTATATACTGTTACCTGGAACATTTTAAAATGCAGTAGTCTGTCTTCCTATATGAAGTAGCAATAATAAAACAGCAGAGTTGGCATACTTAGATTTGTAGAGTAAGCATTACATAATCCCTTGACAATGCATTACAGTTTGTATGATTATGTCTTCTTATAAAGTAAGATTTAGAGAGGATTCACTGTTTTCATAGCAACAATAACATAAGTGGAGAGTCTCTGGCAAAAATATCAGATGAATTCCGTATAAAAGATCCTCTGGGTTTAGATACAGATTCAAGGTACTCTCATGACAGAGTTTTCCAGAGAACCTTCTATGGTCCATCTTTTTTGAAAGATAGAATACTAGAAACATTTCACACTTTTTCTAATAATATTTAGAAATATTTATGAGACTGCAGAGAGGTAAAAACAGACCCATAGCAAACAAACAAATGATATTCAATCAGCACTGCTGAAGTTTCAAAATATTGCCAACCATAATTTATTTTTTTTACATTTTAAAAATAACTAATCCCCCTGGGTCAAATTTTAACTTGAACGTAGTATCTTGCAGTAATGTTTGCTTTTGCCGAATTGTTGTAAGTTCCTAGCACAGTCTTCTGCCTTGCACTCCATGTATGCTTTGTGATGATGTATCTGTATGCTGTATCTTTGGACTAAATTTAAGAGGGCTCATACTGCCCAAAATATTTTCTGTTTTAGACTATAACTCTAAATTTGGGGCTTTGAAAAGATTTTCTAATCTCTTCCAGTCTCATAAGAATTGATGGCTTTTAACAGAGATTCTTAGAAATGTCTCTAAGCAACGCATGATGTGCTATTAGACTCTGTGTGGCAAGCACTTCACTATATTAAAAAGAAATAAAGTTTGTGAGATATATGTAATAGATCCAAAACAGCCCTGATTAAGCATTCATAACTAATGTAATTTATTGTGCCTTTGGTTAAATTAATTGAACTTTCACAAACTAGCATAAATTGGATGGTTTTCTCATGAAATGAAATAAATATGAAATGATGTTGTATTTATATTTCAGCAAAATTTATACGACCTTGGACCAGTGACTCTTTCAGTTCCAGACAGAAGGCAAGGGCAAACCATTTCCAATATTGGCCAGAAAACTGCACGGACCTGTCCAGGCAATTGTCAGTAATCAAAACTGACTTGAAAACATGTGTATACCCGGCATATCCAAAAGGATTACATGAACCTTTGCTAACATTCAAGGACAAACAAACAAAAAATGAAAACAGAGAAAATCCAAAAGGGGCAACTATATTTATTTTACAAGACAGTGTAGATTGTACTCCTAAAGAAGAATATTAATATCACAAAAATCAAGCCATACCACAGCTATATAAATGAAACAGTGCTGAAGGTAACCATTTAATGTGGCCCATGATGAAGATTTCTAAACTGGCTCCATAGGACAGGAGGCTAAGATAACTGAATTAGTTCCACACTACTACTGAAAACGAATTAGTAAATTCTTTGAAGAGACCCAAGAACCATCTCCCAAATAGAAGATTCAATTCTTCCACACTAAATTGTACCTGGTTTAATATTACTATATTGCCTCTGTCGTGTATGATCCCCTCTACCTTTTAAGCAAGAGAACTGAGTGAGGAAAATAATTATCATAGATTTTATTTAGTGTTATATTAAATGATCTAAGAGCGCCATCTACTGGGAACAGTACATCAAACTGAAGGGGAAATACCTTCTGAATACCACCTCTGCCTTCTACTATGACAATAATAAGGCTTTCTTATCCAGACTGATTGCTTAGGCCCACCAAACTCCTTGCTAAACTTGACACTAAATATATCTTAATTAAGAAAAAAAATGGGAAACTGGTATATTTGCAAAGCACCAGTTTCTAAATTTCGTTCTCCTGAAAAATAAAATCAGTGGATCCCTGTAACTCATTGCTTGATTTGGAAATTTAAAGAGGGAAAAATTTGGAAATTTGGAAGAGGGAAGACCGCAGTAACTTTATGCGGGAAGCAGCAACTTCCTCAATCTTGCTTCAGTTAAAATGATTGTTTACCTGACTAGCCAGAAATTATTTTGTGAGGACACCAATAAAGCTCCTAAAATTCTGAAAAGTACTTGGCAATCCACAATCTGTTATTCAACCAATATATGATTCACAGAATTTGAACAAAATGGGATAGGTGAAATCAATAAAAGCTTTCTTTTACAATTACTATAAAAGAGATTTTAAAAATCTTTCTTAGTCATAATGACTAAACAAAAAAACTACAATTTGTCTCTAAAGGAAGAATTCTATATAGATTTGTAATAAATGTGTCAACTTATTGGCAGTATAAAGCTGGATATACCATGCTGTTATGGGTTATGACTTTTTATTTAGAAAATTTACCTGGGTGCCCTTTTCACATATGAACTCTGAATGGCTAATAACAATCAATGAGAAAAACATACTGTAGCTTCTGCAAATTAATATTCTCCCTTCCAATCAGAATTTAAAAGAATCATAGCACAATTACAAAACTCACCTACACAAACACTGGACTCATCTAACATCCTGGCCCAGAATCTTGGGGGGAAAGCAAAGACTTCACAGCATTTTGGAAGAGGCCCTCTGGATCCGGCGAGGGATTGTTCCATGGGACAGGCACTGAAACTGAAGGCCTGACTCCTTGGACCCACAAGATGACACTATTTCACAGATTCACAGATTTAACAGAGTCGGTAGGGACCTTGTAGGCCATCTAGTCCAACCCCCCTGCCCACACAGGAGACCCTCTGCCGCTGCCTAGGATCAAACTCACAGCCTCCTGACTGTGAGGCGAGAGCCCTACCCCTAGGCCAGAGAGGCCTTGTCAATTTCACACACAGGACCTGGAAGGTACCTACCCTGTTGGAACTGGTGGATAGGCAGAAATCTCAGAGATAGGTAGTCCTTGCAAGCAATTTGGCCCTGTGCCACGCAAGGCTTAAAGGTGTTAAGCTGTATGTCGAGTTACAACTGGAAGCATAATTGAGCCAGTGCAGCTCATATAACAACAATGTAATCCATGCAAACCTCAGTGCACCCAAAACGGCACACACCACTGGGTTCTGGACCAAATGAAGCATCTAAGTATTTTTTTTTAAGGGCAAGTATTTTTTTAAGGACAGTCCCATCACAGTGATTCAACTGGGAAGTGACTAAGGGATGAGCAAATGTAACCAGGGCCTCCCAATTCAGGAATGAGAGGATTTGGCACGCAAAATGAATTTGCCCCTCCCCTCTGCAGCCACTAGCTATTCAAACCGGAAGCCTAAGTCTAGGAAGAAAGCCGAATTGTGTGGGATTCAGTGGACTGCTATCTCACAGAATATTAAAAGATGAAAAATCTATAGAATCAGGAGGCCCCAAACCACTGAAACTTGATAAGTGTGAGTTAGTCTTTCTTCCTCATCCAGACTCATATAGCCACTGGGCAAGCAGCTCAACAGCATTCACTTATCCAGTCAAGGATAGCGATTAATAATTCAGAATCTGTTGAGGAGACTGGCGGAACCAGGGAGAGAAATCAAGTGGGGAGTCTCTACATCAGAGGTCTCCAAACTTGGCAACTTTGTGGACTTCAACTCCCAGAATTCTCCAGAATAGCTGGCTGAGGAATTCTGGGAGTTGAAGTCCACAAGTCTTAAAGTTGGCAAGTTTGGGGACGCCTGCTCTACATAGTCACAAGAGGATAAAGTCCAGCCTCTCTTGAATGCCACTGGACCTTACCTAGTTTTACCCAGGTGCTGCTAGTTTGAGAAGATTTCTGTGAATTGGCTTGAGCAATAGAGCAGTAAATTGGATCTCTGTGGGTGGAGCTGATTGTTTACTCCTGACAGTTTTCTATATCAGCATACTGATATCTCACTCCCAATGGTGCCAATGGAAGATCTCGCAATTTCATACAAATATTAAATAGGATTGGAAAGAGAGTCAAGCCCTGAGGCACCCAACTAGAACAAGCATAGGATTGGACCCTCAACCAGTCCAAAATGGTACCAGCACTAGAAGGAGAACAAGCACAAAACAATTCCTTGCTTCTAATCCCTTAGGCAACTCCAGAAAGACATCATAACTGATGCTATTAAAAGCCACTGAGACCCCTACAGGATCAAAGATGGACTTACCATCTCACACTGAGTCACAAGCGCAACCAATGGCATCTCTATACTGTAACCCAGGTTGAACTCCAACTCAGGTTATAACTTTATTGTTCATCACCTGTGTTACAAGAATCTCACCAGACTGCTTGCCTTGCTCTGGGAACTACCAAATAAGGCTTCATGGATTTCGGAAGAAGCCATGCTTATGTTGTTTGCAGCTACGCAATAACTCCAAGCTAGGCTGTTGCATGATCCCTCTCTCCAGCCTAGCTGGCAATTCCCCAAGAGGGGTGCTCTTCTTACTTTCACAGAACACAGTTAAAAATACTGATCTGCTCCCAATACTATTTCCTTACTAATTATTTTTACGTTTGTTAGGGATATCTTTATCAAAAAAAAAACTACATTTGGGAGCACTGTTTGAGGAACTCTAGAATTTAAAAACACAGCAATACAGGAAAATAATCTATTTGAGACAGCAAGTTCATCCATTAACAGTTACAACAATTATATTACATCTCTCTAGCACAGCAAGTATTCTGTATCTCTATAAGATAAGAAGTATTCCTTATCCATATAGCTATTTGGTGTGTTCTTTTCCATTCTGTAAACATGAATAACTTCAGCTCATAATTTGAAATAATTATTGGGTCAGAAGTCCTTGAAATGTTTCTGGTAAGAAAACAAATGACCACAAGATGGAGCAAGCACGATTCCCAAGAGAAGAATTTTAAGAATAAGGATTGCCTATGGAAACATATCTTTTCAAAAGTTCCCAATTTGAGGGTGAGGTGAAAGTATTTTGCTCCTATCACTTTCCATACTTGTGCTGGTTATAGTGTTTTAAAGGAGGAGAAAATGTGGATACAATTTTAAATAATTATTCATAACTGAAATAATGGAACAATAATGAGGCAAGTAAGCCAGATGGAAATGAAAGACAGAATCACATTTGTAGCCCAGTCAGAAAAAAATAACTGAGTCTTGATATTAAGTTATATCAGTTGTTCCCTGGGCCCATATTCTAAATCAGAGCTAGGCATCTTATGGGCTTGCAGGCCACATCTGGCCCTTTGACTATCCCTGTCTGGCTTGCAGCACTGATGGGAACTGTATTAGGGGAGCAGGGAGTATCAACCCTCCATAACAATTCCAGTTTTTCATATGACACCGTGGGAAAATTATTTGCCTATTCCTGTTCTAAATTATGGCAAGTAAGTTTTAAATTACAGGAACAAATCTGCTGCCAAGCTATTGAAAACTTATATAGATTAAACAGTGATATGTTCTCCCTCATGGCAGCCATGTTGTGATAGCAACTATTATAAGATTCTGCAATAAATGTTGAATATAAGTTAAATCATTAACCAATAATTTTCTGTTCATGTAGCCTAGCCATGTGAAATCCTATATTTCTTCAACAATCTGTAGTTAGAGACTTGAGGATGGTATCACAGTAAAGAATACATGAGATTTTCTAAAAGTGAATGTGTATTACTTGAAAATTATCCTCAATTCCTGCTATTTGTACTGAATTTTGTTTCATCTATATTTATCTAACACATGGGTCTTCCATCTTGACAGCTTTAAGACATGTGGTCTTCAACTCTCAGAATTCCTCCTCCAGTGATGTTAGCTCAGGAATTCTGGGAATTGAAGTCCACCAGTCTTAAATTTGCCAAGTGTGAAGACCCTTAATCTAAAACATATAATCATTACACTGGATGTCAATGCTATGTATTATTATTTATAATAATACAGTTTAACCATCTTATTCGTAAGAACTCTACAGACACCAATTATTTTTACACATCACACTATGCTCACAGAAGCTTATGACTTTTAACAGAGTGATTTGATTATTATGTGTTGGTCTAGACTAACATGGCTTCTCTCCAATTATGTATAATTTGCTTGCATTTGGTTGTACATATTGTCCTTGCAAATCACATTTATGCCATCACATACTTATGAATTTAACCCTATATTATTTTTAAGCAAACTATTATTACAATGCACTGGTAGTCACACAGTATGATTTGCTTTTTACAGAAATGAAGAACCTAATGTTAAATATCACTTAACTAAATATCTTCTTTTTCTTTATTTTTCTCCACTTTCTGGGAGTAGCACAACTACTTCATGATGCACTTTATTTAATTTTGTAACAATCGGACTTTTATTCTCTTACCACTATTGTTTCTTTTGGCGAGAACCACTGCTTTCCGCAATGATCTTATTGACTTTTCACCTCCTTCATTTCCAAGCTACTCCCATGCCAATTTCCCTTGACTCGTTGTGGTGTATATGCATCTAATACTGAGATAACAATCTGATGCCCTCTGGATATTTTGGGTAACAATTGTCAGTGGATCACGAGGTGACGCAGGAAGAAAGCCAACAATTTCCCAAATTATTCAATACTCTAGTTAGGATTTATGGAAACCGCAGGCCAAAACATCCAGAGGCTCCAGGCATCCTTCCCCTGATCTACATTGGCAGTGATCCATATCCAAGCGAACAGGCAATATTATGTTTATTTAGCATATCAAGTTCTTCATTAGTGCAGAATGCCGTAATGAGCTGCCTGGGTTGTACAGCAGAAAATAAATACATACCTCCAAGTCAGGTTTTTCCCGTTGTTCTCTTCTTGCTTATTCTTCTAGCCTTTCCGAGTCCTCTCTCTCTCTTTCCGCTTTCATTCTCTCGTCTCCTCTTCCATTAGTCTCTTCCTGTCCCTTCAACCAACAGACCCACCATTCATCCCCCCAGTTAGTTCTCCAGGAGGCAGAAGCTGACCGTGAAGCGGAGATGGATCTGCGATCCTGCAGGGCTGTAAATAAACCTGAAACCGCGGCCCCAAGCGACTGTCCGACATACAAATGTGATAAATAAAATATAAATAAATAAAACGACCCCAAGACAATTCCCGCTCCCTCCTTTTCTGCATCGCCCCCCGCCCACCCCGCCGGGATAATTTCTTCTCGGCGCCTTCCGTCCCACCTGCCAGTCTCTTTCTTCCCTCGCGGCTGCTCCTCGAGCTTTCTTCCTTCCCCGCCACCCACCCCGCCTTCATTTCTTCCCGCCCTTCGCTCGCCAGCCCCCTCCCGCCCTATCCAAGCCGGGTCGCTCGCCCTTCGGCCGACTCAGCAGCTCCGCCCCCGCAGCACGCACGCCTTCGCCCCGCCCCGCGAAGCGGCCGGGGCCCCGCTATTTCAGGGAGGCGGGGCCAGAAGTGTTAGCCCCGCCTCTCGCCGGGTGGTGACTGCGTCGTGTGGGCCCGGCGGCCGCCGCCGCTCTTTTTTTTCTCCAGCTCCGCCGCCTCTTCCTCCCTCCCTCCCTCTTTCCCCTCCCTCCCTCCCGCAGTCATCGCCGGG
>JANHFR010002127.1:53137-63386 GCA_032468015.1 Mimophis mahfalensis | reverse complement strand
CATGTTAGCTCAGGAATGCTGGGAGTTGAAGTCCACAAGTCATAAAAGAGCCAAGTTTGCCTACCCCTGCCATAGGGGAAACCCAGAACAAGAGTAATACTGTATGTATGAGAAGAGACCATGAGCAAATTTTTCCTTAGAGGCTGCATGTTTGGTCCCAAGTTTCTCAAAAACTACCCAGAGGATATAGCAGACTATTGGAATGTTGAACACATGAAAGTGGAATGTTTTGGATAAAATTAAATATTTCATATGAATCTCATTCTGACATTGAAGCATAGAGGTAGGGATAATATAGCTTGAGATGTTCTTGCAGTCACTGGACCAGAATGGCTTGCAGTTAATTATGCTGGTGCATGAAATTAATCAAACCTTAACAAATTACTAGTTAATGCTTTTTGCCTTCTGAGAAGCTCGTCACTTCCATCCACAAGCACACTAAGCAAACAGCCAACAGTATCACATTCCTTTCCATGTGCATTCTCTATAATGTTCCTGTTTACTTATGTGTAATCCCCCCCCCCAAGAATATAGATACATACATTAATTTCCTTATTAATCTTCCCAAGTGCATTCCAAAGAGTGGGGGAGTGGAGAAAAGAGCTATAAGATTTGACCTGCAAATACTGATTTCCTTGTGAACTGAATTTCAGAAACCATCCTCACAGCTTGGGCTCACTGCAGCAGATATGAGCCAGATAAATTTTTATAAGCTGACTATTTTTGCTACCGTTGAAGATTCATTACCAAAAGAGTATAATAATCATGTAAAGATGTTTCATTGGATGACAGGTGCAAATCGTTTTATTTCTTCACTTGCTTGTTTATTAAATTTATGTGGAACCCATCTTGTAGCAACTCTGGGCAGTTTACAAAGTGATAAAAAGATAATTCTTAATTAAAATTAAGACAGGTTAAATAAAGGCTGTGTTGGACTAATAATTATCAATTCATTTGAGCCAACAAAACATGTAACAGCAATTAAATAGTGATTTCTTAACTAATAGCAGAAATAAAAATGTGTAAAACTGGATTTAGAGCTAGTATATTGGTGAAAATTCCATCCAGAAAAAATGTGAGAAGTAGTGTGTTAATTAAATATGCCTTACCAATATAAGCTTAAATTTAATGGTGCTGTTCCTTCATATTGAATTTTCTAGTACTAGTACATGGGTACATTTACAACAAAAACCTTTGAGAGGATTTTAATGAATTCAGTCATAATAGAATGCCTTTGAATTTAAACAATGACTACCTGTACATCTATGGAACCATCTGGCTAAGCAGAGTCATGTGTCAGCATTCACACTTTTGATTTCCAGGCTACAGAACAAAATAATGATATTTAATTTTACTGGAAACTGAACTTCTTCACTAGCTAAATTTCTTTCATTCATAAATACTGTGACTTTTTTTGTTTAAAAAAGCAAATTTATGTAATTGTGCTTGCATTACAGTAAAAGAGCTGTGGTGAGAGGATTCCTATTTGTAATTTTAAAAAATGTAATTTGTGTTGAGTCCAGCATTTTATGCACAAACAGTCCATAACCCAAATTCCACCAAATATACTCTAAAAGGAAGGAGGCAACCATTCCTTTAATACTTTCAAATACATGTTGTTTTATATTTATGAGCCACCAAAATGATCCAAGACAGAAAAGTAGGTTTGAAGCTATTAGACTATCTGATCAAATAGTATTTCAATCATGAAAAATTATCCTTTCTTGCCAATTGTATATTTTAAGATTAATGAATAGAAGTATCGGTAGGTGAAGTTACAACATTCAGTAGTTGGATTTTTGAAGTGACTTTGATTGTCTTTCAGCATCTCAGTGTCTCCCTGATTTGCTTCATAAATAGATTGTTCTATTGTTCAAAATTATAACTGTTACTTTGAGGGGATGTGATATGTAGGAAGGCTGTATAAGATTTTCTTACAAGTAGCCTTCAACTTATGATTGGAATACATTGATTTGCTTAATGACTGTTATTTACTTAATGACCACCATAGAAAAGATTGCAACATTGGCCCCAGTCATTTGGGTGCCTCAGGTTAGGACCATCATGATTTAGGATGGATATTTCAGACTCCATGATGGTCATAAGTTGAAGGCATACTGTACCGTACAACAATAAAGTAGCATTCCAGGAATTCATATGGGTTTTGAAGAATCCTGTTTCTTAGCTTGGTCTACTTCAATTGCTAAGAAATTACTTAGAAAATTCTGTATAATTATGATCTGTGTCATATCTGAAGTAAATTTGTAACAACCACTGCTGAAAAATGCCAAATTCTTAGGAAGAAGGAAATATTTAATTCCTTCACTTTGTGTTGTCTTCCCAAAATCATTCCTTCATGCAGCAAGTATACTTAGAAAAGTAATGCCATTGTCACATTGGGAAGAGAAATGGTAGGAGGAGAGGGGGTCCATCAGCACGTTAGCTTTGGAAATTGAACAAAACCAAGATTGGTGAGGAAAGAGAAGTAAGCAAAAAGAAAGCTCACGTAGGAATGGATCAAGGTGGCGCTCCTGAGAAAACTGTAAAACTCTCCCAGTGCATCCCTGTGGAACAAGCTTTTATACCATGTCTCAGGAAACTACAAGGTTCTTTTGAAAAAGTTGGAGGGAAATGTATAGCTTGAGACAACCTATTTGTACATAAGTGATTGTTATTGGTTAAAATCCACGAGTCTTTGAGAAAAGAAAGCATTCAGATACATATATAAATAATTTGTCAGTACCATAGATATTTATTATACTATCAGACACCACTTTTGCTTTAAAATTCCTTTTGCTTCGTCTCCTGATTAAATGTAGTGAAGATTGCCTTTTTAAAATGCTATTTCCTTCTAGGGTGAAGATTGTCATATATTTATGACCTGTCACTTAGAGTCCAGAAGAGGGTCAGATATAACTGACTATAGAGCAGGGGTGTTGACCTGGATTTCTTTGAGGGCCAGATCAGCTTTGTACTTCTCCTCCATGGGCCGGCCAGAGGAGCGGGGAGATGGGCCTGATGCCTCCTGCATACCCTGCTGACCAAAAGAGGCACGGGAGGCAGGTGCCCCCCGTGCCCTGTTTCTGGCCTCGACGGCCTCCTGAAGCACCCTACCAGTGAAAAGGGGGCACAAGGGGGCCTTGTGCATACCCCCCCCCAAGCGCCATTTTGGCTATCAGAGGCACCAGGGGCCACTTCTTTGCTACATCCTGGCCAGTCCCGCGGGCCAGATTTAAGCAACCCATGGGCCGGTTTGAGTTTGATACCCCTGGACTATAGTCTTCAGTAGCCATCCTTGGTATTTGGATTTCATGCTTAACTAATTATGTATGCTAAACTTTGCTTTGGTGATAATCTAACACTTCAAAAGCAATAAAGCATATAATAACATTTTGTATTTTTTACTTTCAATCTATTATAGGTAGTCTTCACTTAAGAGTACAATTGACCCCCAAAATTTTATGTTGCTAAGTGAGACAGTTATTAAGTGGTTTTGCCCCATTTTATGATCTTTTTTTGGTCACACTTGTTAATCGCTGCAATTGTTGAAATAGTAAATAGTTAAGTGAATCTGGCTTCCCCATTGACTTTGCTTGTCACGAGTTTGCAAAAGGTGATCATATGACCCTGGGACACTGCAGTTGTTAAGCATCTGAATTTTGATCACATGACCATGGGAATGCTGCATTGGCCAAAAATGTGAAAATGGCTATAAGTCATTGTGATGTAACTTTGAACGGTCACTGAATGAAATGTTATAAGTTGAGGACTACCATATTTGAACCTTCAGAAGTGGGATTTTTGGATTAATATACCACACAATTTTAAAAATGCCCATTTTTTAAAAAAAATTGAACAACTCCACATACACACCATTCCCCTTATAGTGTGTTCTGCTTTAAACAATAGATGGGGAATATTTTGCACATCAGTATGGCAGAGAGACTTATTTTGTCACCTAATAATAGGTAATTATTTTTCAAATCAGCCAAAGATTCAGAAATCCCCATGATCAAAGAAAAAAACAAATACAATCTCTCCTGGGGTATACAGGATACATTACTAATGAGATACTGTTTTTAAAAAAATCTCAATTGTTCTCTTCTGTCTTTTTTAGCTTTACTACCTTTATTAGCTTTTACTGGTTTTGCCTTTCCAACCTCAGTTCATCGCTTTCATCTCTGCAGCTTCTTAAGGCAGGTATAGAAGTCACTTGCGCTTCATGAAAGAAGATTTTCTTAGTGGATCGTAGGACTTTTCCTTCCTCTGCTTCCTGATTTCTTTGGAGCTGGAGAATTGAGACATTAGCAAAGCATTTCCATGTTTTTGTTTTTTTTCCAAACGTTCTACCCATTGATGTGATAATCTGATGTTTTTATATTAAGGATATTCTACATTTTGTTTAAATGTCCACATTTGTGCAAAATAATGGGCAGCTGCTCTATTGGTTCTTGGGATGTAATAGAAATTCAGTGTGAGACACCAGGTGGTTTTTTTCCTTCTTATTAAGGAGCATATTAAGTGAGAGGTTTGAGCATTTTCATTTGCTTACCCTCATTTGACAAATGACCTAATTGCATTGCATTCTATTCCAAATTCTTCCCTTCTGTCAAGCCTTGATAATACAGCTAAGTCATTTGCTTTTCAAATTGCAAAGTGAGCTTCCCCCCTCCCCACATTTATTTACTTATGTATTTATATTCGTGCAAGATTTCTGTCCAAAGCACTTTAGAGAGAGATTATGATGTAGATTTATGCACTATGGGTAGTCCTCGACTTACAGTCGTAATGGACCCTGAGTCTTTGGAGAAGGGCGGGATATAAATGGGATTAAAATAAAAAATAAATAAATAAATTTCTGTTGTAAGTCATGATGGCTATAAGTTGAGGCACCATGTGACCAAATCCAATTTTATGACTTGTTTTACAGTAGTAATTAAGCAAACACCATGTTCAGTAGGTGAATGTGGCGGCCATTAAACAGATGCTGCAGTTGTTAAATGAACCACTGTGTTCCTGTGGGAGTATTTTGTTGGAAACTGAGGGGGGGGGATGGTGTGAATTGTGGTTGCTTAGCCACAGAATACTGCGAGCATTCATAAAAGTGAACTGATTGCCAAGCTCCCAAAATGCGATCATATGACCAGTGGTGGGATTCCATTTTTTTTACTACTGGTTCTGTGGGTGTGGCTTAGTGGGTGTGGCTATGCTGTCGGCCAATCAGAGGTGATATTTAGCAGTGTCGGCCAATCAGAGGTGGTATTTGCCGGTTCTCCAAACTAGTCAAAATTATTGCTACTGGTTCTCTGGAACCTGTCGGAACTGGCTGAATGCCACCTCTGCATATGACCATTGGGGAAGCGTGCAGCTGTCAGAACTCTGGAACTGGATATAGTAGCAAAAAATGTGTTACTGCACTGACTTACTACAGCAGTTCGAATTGCAACCATTAAGTGCAATCTTTCCCATTAATGTTGCTTGTTGAAAGATGGCACTAAGGTTCATAAATGGCAATCACATGTCTGTAGGACATTGAATGTTGAAATTGTGTTCCAGTTGTCGAGCACTCAGGAGTGCAATCCTATGGCTGCCGGGGTGCTGCAGTGATCAGCTTCAAGAACTGGCCATAAATCTTCTCATTTAGTTCCATTGTGACTTCTAACAGTTGCTAAACGAATGATTGCTAAGCAGAGCTGCCTGCTTTACATATTTTTCAGCTTAGTCATTGGATGCGGCAGTTTGTGGTACTTAATTATTGTCCTCCCCACCCTCCCCAAATAAATACCTGTCCTCTTAAATGTATTTACTAAGTATTGGAGCTAAAATTTCATCCTAACCTGGGTTTCCACTGTCATGCTTGAAATTCCAAAACAGAAGCTCACAAGAAAAGAATTTTAACTGGTTATATATTTAAAATATACATTAATCACCGCTGGTTTGAATATTGGGTACTTGTGCTTTCACATGATTCCTGTTCATCCCAGGAGCCCTGACAGAGCAATGCTGACAGTACTGACAAGCATCCCATATTTTACAGGAACTGTATTAGATTCAGTAAGCTCATGCCAATCTGAATGTCATACTTTTGCAAAGGTACACATTGGCTTTTGATTTCCAGAATTCTTACTTAGCATGGCTGAGATTTCTGGCAGGAATAAGTCAACGCATCTGAACCGTATGAGCTGGAAAGGCAGCCTGACATCAGAAAATCTCTGTTTCTGTCTTCAATATACAGTATCTTTTAAAAAACTCATTTGAATTCTCTATCTTGATGGATACATCTGTGTAGTTCACTTGAAAGAATAAGAAAGGTTCTTTTTTTGTCTTCCAGGATGTTTAAATTTTTTATTTTGGTTTTTAGTCCTAGATAAAAATTGTTTTCTACTTCATGACTGATTATACAATAATTACCTGGAATAAAAACTACTGGTTGAAATTTTTAAACATTTCTTCAGATATATTTCTAGAACCCTTTAACAGAGTTTGAGTATATGTTCTAGTTAGGGAATATCAGGAAGGATCTTGTGGTAATGAAGACATAGCTGCACCCAATCATTTTTCTGCCCTCTGTGCATTAATAAATACTTGAAGCTTGTAATAAATGAAGGGTTCTGCTACAACTTCCATTTGCCTCTCCATATAAGAATTTGAGTTAAAAAAAGTCTTAGCCCCTATTTTATTTTCAAAGAAATATATTGATATTACACAGTTCTGTGGATGCAATTGAAGACTGGAGGAAAGCCTTAATGGGAAGTGCCATTTGATGAAGCCATTTTGTTAACTCCAACAGAAAAATGGAATACGTATGCAAATTCTTGAACTATAGTCATGGCTTTACAAATACATGTTTGCTGAATGTGTAATTGACTCTCAGACCAATTCATTTAAAGGTATTTGGTACAGTTCAAACATATAATCTTGATGTATGCTGCATATTACATGATAAAATTGGTGTGGTATCTTGTTGCACATTGTTTTGCTCTATAGTAGGTAGAAAATGGAAGTAGATTAACTGGAAACTTTTTTGTCCCACTGTACATTCAGTGTCCATGTGTTTCCAAACACTGAAAAAAGACTATAGAAACTAAATGCTGATGAGAAAATCAAGAAATACAAATAAGTACGTCTGGTAAGCAGAGAGGCAGGCTGACCTGCTATTTAAAATAGTTTAGCCTATTCAAATTTATATAGTCCTTTGTCTACTGTTTCCATAGTATTTAAAATAAAAATGTCCTTCTCCAAAAGTGATGTTTCTCCAGCATAAAAACACATACATTCAAACCCCATCCTCACATAGTAGGCTAGATTGAGAATACCACACAGGAAGATTTTTTTTTTTTTACACACCTTTAAAAGTTGGAGAAAATTGAACCACAGATTTTCCTGTTTTCTATTTGCTTTTCTCCATTTTCCTCCATTCAAATAATGGAGCTAGAGGAATTCTTGTCTGGGTCTTTTTGAAAAAGACTCAGTGTTAAGTTAAAAACAATCAGACTAAAATTTAAATATATTGGTAAGAGTTAAAAATGCAACAAATATATCTAAAAGGGGAAATATATAACCTCATTCAAATATAGCTTTTAAAAATGAATCTGTTTAAAATCTAGCAAAGAAGGTGCTGTTTTTATGAGCCTTATTTTTGAAACTATGCACAAGGTGTTGAAGTAGATAAAATGTACTGTTCTGGAGGAGTTTTTAAAATCTTGCAGGTGTCTAGTCTAAATGCATTTTCACTGTTTTTAATGGTTTATGAGTTATGGTGAATGTTTGCCAGACTTTGCTGATGGCTTCCAATCAATAGGCATAGCCAATACAGATAAAGATCAGCAACTAATGCATGACCTCAGAGTAAAGAAGTAGAAATTGAATGAAATCTGATAATGCAAAGTATAATGTCACATAGATCAGGATGAGTAATAAGTACTCCTGCTGTCCCTTGTGAGCTCACCAGCTAGAAGAAGAAGAGACCAAGAGTCTGGGGAAAAGTGAGAGGGCATCCAAGTTGACAGAATAATGGCCCACTAAACAACGCGAAGCAAAATGTACCACAGGTAGTCTTCCTTCTATGATCATAATGGAGCTTGCTCTTTCCTGACACATGTTGTGACATCCATTAAGGGAGATGGCCTCACTTAACGACCCTTATCCCCTGTTTGCTCTGATGTGGTCATTAAACAGCACAGAAGTGCCTCAAGAGTGAGGAAGACTCTGGGAAGCCCAACCCTAGCCTTCCTGCCTCTGGCTTTCCCCTCCCTCTGAGATATCCCATGCTCTGCTTCCTGCCCCTGGCTTGCCATGTCCCTTGGGTCTGTCCTCCCCACTCTGGGTCACCCATCTTACCTTTTGAAGGTCTCTAGACGTCATGTTGCAGAAGGACATTCCATCCTTCAGTATTCTTGGGCCACATGGCTGTGTCTCAGAAGCCGTCCAGGAGCAGAGCATCCACTCTGCTTCCCTAATGTAGTCTCTGTAGTGCTGCCGTTTTCTGCAGTGCTGCCTAGACTGCATTGGGAAAGCAGCAGACTGGTTTGTCACTGAGCAGCATGGTGCAATCCGGAAGTGGCTGCCATTTTCCAAGTGGCCATTGAATTGTTTGGAAAATGCCACTCCAGATCACACCATGCAGCCTAGTAATGAAGTGGCTTGCCATTGTTCAAAAAACAACCTCTGCAGCATTTCAATATATGTTTCATTCTGAAATTATTATTATTTTTTTACAAAACTGGAGTTTTAAATACATCAATAATTGTCTACCACCAAGTTTGCAAAGTGGAAAGCAAGTAGTCCATTAAGCTGTGGAAACAGGAAAAAGGGATAGCAAATTTGAACTGCAGTGGGTGCAAAAAGAATTTAAAAGCATGCAACAAAATTGATTATCCCTGCTGTGTTTATTGTCTAGGAAGCAGGATGAAAACTGTCAAGAAGGAAGAGAATTCAGTGAGCAAAATTTGATATATATATATTTTAAAAAACCTTTTAATACAATCAAATGAGAAAGGGGAAGAAGTTGAATGGGCATCCAAGGAAACAAAACCTCCTCTAAAATGCAAAAATAAGTTCAACAAAAATAACTCCATGGAATGGAAAGAGTTTGTTTTGTGTATACCTCACCTACTAACCTACATACATGCATATATAACGATACAGCTCAGTTTTTTTTAAAGTTAATGACTTAATTTTCTTTCTTTATTATCCAAATGTCTATCCTGCCACAATCAATAAACATGGAATCATTGTCCTGTATTTCCAATATGTTAATATAGGGACACCTCAGAGGCTGTTTCTAGACAACGTTCTAGAATATGGTGGTTAGGAATTCTTTAAATTCCAATTGCAAAAGTTCTGGAGAACCTGTATTTGGGAAGGATTGGAGTTTGGTCAGAGTCTGAGAACGTAAAACTATCCAAATGAATCAGTTCTGAAAAAAAAGCAGTTAACATTTACAGTTCTGATGGAACATACTATATCATCTGAAAACACAGCTTTAAAAAACTCACCAGAAATATCTCTCAACATCTTTAGCATTAATCATCTTGGCTAAGACTATTAAAATTTGTAGATTTTAACTACTTCACTGCTTTGAATTTTAAAATCTCCAGTAATATATAAAGGACCACCGATTCTCCCCTTCCTTCCGTTAGAACTTTTTGGAATGTAATGTATCCCTTTTAAGAACTGTGGACCTCTGGAGATATTTTTATAGTGGGACCCTTCAGTCTTAAAAGTATGAGAGGGGTGTGAAAGTTTTTCTATTGGAAAGTAATTCTGCTCTCACATCAGCTGCGGCTATTTCTCAGGAAATAATGGTTAGCTGTTTGCTTGGGAGTAAATCTGATTAAATTCCATTGGGGCTTATTTATTTGCAATACCTATTTGGAGCAGTATGCAAGTAAAAAGGAGAATTAAAATCAATATAACATTACATTAAAAAACCAGTGCCGCAACCATAAGATGGATGCCACTCTACTATAATATGAAGCTGCCCACCACATTCTGTCTTCAAAGACAGTCTCGCTACAGCATGTTGTAATGAAGATATGAATAACTATTGTCAACGTTTCCCTGTCCCTTCCTCCCGCTGATCCTCCGCCCCCTCGTCCCCGACCCGTCCTCGCCACCGTTTCCCCTGGCGTCCAATTTATGGATGGTTGGCAGGCGGGGGGAGGGAGAGTGGGTGAGGGCGAGTTCCCGGAAGTTTCGGTTTCGATCTCGTTTGGTTAGCGCATGACTGTTTAAGCTGTTTATATTG
>JANHFR010002125.1:111680-127062 GCA_032468015.1 Mimophis mahfalensis | reverse complement strand
AAACAGTTAAAAACAGTTAAAATCCCACCCCTCAGTCCAGGCCTGCCTGCTCAAAGAGCCACATCTTGAGATCTTTCCGAAAGGTGCGGAGGTCAGGGGCAGTCCTCAACTCCACTGGGAGCTGGTTCCACAGGGTGGGAGCCCCGACCGAGAAAGCCCTCCCCCTAGGCACCGACGACATTCCGTTATTGGCGGCACCCGAAGGAGGCCCTCCCGATGGGCGCGGACTGGCCGGTGGGAAGATGAGTTGCTGGTCCCAAGGGAGCAATATCTGTATGCAAATGCAGGACACTTTTTCATTCCACAAATAGAGCTATCTTATTGTCATTTTGTCCTGCAATATACAGTATGATACTCATAACCACTGGAGTTAAATTAAAATTAAGTAAAAAGATAACACCATTAAAATGGATTGAGTCCTGTGAGATCAGCAAATTTAGAAGATTTTAGTATTTGTTTTATGCCAATTTCTAGAGAGGTAGTTGATAGAATATCAGAAGGCTATTGCCACTGTTGATGATGTGGTAGTTTCTTCTCCTATATTAATTCAAAATGTTACTTGCAAAAATCACCCACATCTTTTTGTATAATCTGGACTTATTAGAGTCTCAAAACCAGCACTTTATATTTAATTATGTTCACATATAATCCATGTAATATTCTGTTACTATCTACCTTTGATTCCCTTTATTGTCCTTAGGATTCCCAGGTCAACCAAAATTTAATTTGATGACAAGGAACTTAATTATATCTTGTTTGTCCTATGTTACCAACATCAAACATTCAGAAAATTTGTGATTTTTCTTTTTCTTTTTTAAAATTGTAATGTAGTGTATGTGGTATTTAACTAACAATCCATGCATTTTATTATTTTTATCATGTGTTATTATTTCATGAAGATACAATAATGTATCTCAAATATGCTATTTACATTTCTCCTTTGTAAAGTTATTATGCTGGTATAAGCATAAACATTTCAACTATAATTTTATAGCTGGTCTCCTCTAGTTTGTACCTTGGTGGAAATATCACGTTTGCTGATCCATCTCCTGTCCTTGGCAGATTTTACTGCATTACTTGGATGCTTTTAATCTCTGCTGTCTGCTTCTTTTTAAAAAAATATTATTTTATTGTTTTATCATAAAAAATAAAATAGAAAACAGAAAAACAAACAAAATTAAATAAAGCAAAAGCATACATTCAACACTAGCAGCAACAACAAAAAAGAAAAAAGTGTGCAAAAAAGAAGAAAAATTGGTCAAATAAATATAATATTTAATATGTAGGTTCTGCCTCTCTGTCTGTTGACTGAAGTAACCCTGTCCTAGCCAAGAAAGGCTGTCATCATAAACAAAAGAACAAAGCAAAGTGTTTAACCTTTGGACCTATTATTGAGGAGTCCTTGGTGCTTTTTGAACCTGGTTGCTCTTGCAGATGTTTCGTTATCTAAACTAGGCAGCAGCATCATTACTAGCACTGATAAGAGGCTGATTAAGCATTCTAGATTTAGAAACTTTTCCCCATTGCACCTCCATTTAGTGTAATCTTAATGTATAAAGGTAAAGGTTCCCCTCGCACATATGTGCTAGTCGTTCCCGACTCTTAATGTATACACCTTACTTAAAAAGCCAAGCACCAGAATGAACACAAATGAAGAATGAAAGCAGTTTTTAACAACGTAACTAAAAGATTCTTTAGACCTCCCCTGGACTGTATCTGGATTTTCCCAAGGAAGGTTGACCAGAGAGTTTGGGAAATGTTGATTTAGATACACAGGCAAATGAATTTTACAACCAACGTATGTTTTGACAACATTAATTGAGAAGATGGGACGGATGCAGATGTCACCGATACTTTACTTGAAAAGTCATGTGCATTTCTTTTTTTTTTCACTTTTAAATGACCCTTGATGCATCAACTTAAAAACATGAATAAAAAATAAATTCTCCTGAAAATAATTATTAATTTGGAAACTATTTCCGGACTAGCATAATTGAATAGTTGTTCATTTCCTCAGGATTTCTTAGCTGCTCTCTGCAGCTCTCATTCAATCCTGGGAACTGACAACTGACTTAAGAGAGGTACATATTTGTGCCCCCAGTCACTTCAAACTCTTTTGGGGTCTTCAAGTTGAAAGTGTTGGAAAGAGCAACCATAAATGTAACCATAGCCTTGGGTTGCCAGGTGACCTATCTCCCTTTCTCAATTTTCAAAATAGGTTTCCTACTTCTTAATATCCTTTTGCAAGTCCAGCTCTTTTTGTGCCAAAGAGCAAACTTTTTGCATGGGTACATGTCCATGGTCACATGAAATGAACCTCTGTGAATTATACTTTGCCTTATAACTTGCACTGTATCCGTGTCTACATTTCCATTTTCTTGAGTTGTTGTTTTTTTTTGTTTTTTTAGGACCAGAAAGGAGTGTGGATGTTACAGATGTCACTAAACAGAAGGACTGCAAGATGAAACTAAAAGAATTTGTTGATTACTATTATAGCACAAATCGAAAGAGAGTCCTGAATGTAACTAACTTGGAGTTTTCAGATACAAGGTGAGATAGTATGTGAAGTCACAGACTATAAAGTTCTTCTTTTTTCCCATCATATTTAGAATATTTTAAAGAATAGTAACATCTGTCGTCTGTGGAATGATGGAATCCAGAGTATGACTATATTCTATAGATTAGAATATGCTTTCCAGAGAAATCATTCAAATCTGCATTTCTACCTGCTTAAATTTTGCGTTCACAAATTAATAAACTATATAATTAATGTTTGTGGAGTAGGAGTTAAAAAAATCTAACTACCGAAGAAAAAGATTGCTAGGGAAAGAATTCCATTTTATTTGTCAAGAGGACTGCAGTGATAATTACTGTAGATTACAAAAAGGCTGAAGGTTGGTGGCAAAATCATTTATTTTGTAAAGTCCACATCTTTCTGTTATTTATTGTTTTAATGTAATCCCCTTTCCTGCATAGATAAAATATTTTTTGAAAGTTGTATGATTACAGTTTAGACGTTTAATTTTTTTTCAGCCTTCAGAAACTATTGTAAACAAAGCTGTTTTTTATTGCAGAGAATTGTTCATATTACAGTATCCTCATATACTACTGATTTAATAACTGGTTAACAAATATGTTCTTCAGCAAAGAGTATAGCATTTTAATAAGCTCTCAAGTTCTGCCTTGACATGGAGGATAACAAAAAACAGGTTCACAATGAGAGCATTTTACACTTAATACCTCCCACAAAGAGGCATTTCAAAAGTAAATTCACATCTCCATCTCAGTTTAATTAAGTTGTTTTCTATCCATTCTGAATAAATAAGCATTCAGAAAGTGCTATTTGCTTGCTTTTTCAATTATGTATGCATTTGGGATAATAAATCTTTTCCTAAAACAGTCTTCATTTAATTTCTGTTCTGAGTTATTTAGAAAAGATTGTTGTATTAAAAGCAGGCTGTCAGATTTATTTATTTATATTAAATACATTTGTACGCTGCCTTCCATTATCATGAACTTCTAGGAGGTTTACAAAGCACAAAAATACATAATGCAAACCAATGAAAAAGTATAAAAGACTATGAAAGTGTATATTTAATCGTTGTCCAATATAATACTTATCTACAGTTTTTATCCTTTTATGTTTTATTGTATGCCATCCAGAGTTGCTCTGAGAGTGAGATGGGCAATTTATGAATGTGCCACATAAATAAACAAAATAAATTAATTTAAGTAGAAGAAACATGAGACCCGTAATGAAAAGTTTCACTATAGAGTGCTCTTTTTAGGATGTGTCACTGTTTCATTTCCCTGTACTCCTATATTTCTAATAGCTATATATGCCTGCGAAACGGAGGTATACTCCCATTCTATTTTTTTTTCTTAAAAAATAAATAAACTCTTGTAAAATGCTGGGAATTTCCCAAGCTTGCCAATTAGGTCTTTCTTCTATAGAGGTAATATTACAGTAGCTTGTTTACACAATAACTACATTTGTAGAATTTAGATGCCTATTGGCATGTAGAAATGAATAAGATTCTATCCACCCCATTTAATTTATCCTACTTTCCTGAATTTCCCTTTTTGTTTCAGAAAAAAGAATGTATTTCTGGGTTGTCCCCTCCCTCTTGAATCTTCCCATTCTACCTCCTCAAATAGACCTGTTTGTATGTGAATGGCCCTGGTTTGGATACGTAAGCAATAGCACTTAAAAATGGACTATTGTCAACCATGAGATCCGATATAAGCTCTTCCAAGAGTTATGGTACCCCATTTGAACTCAGTAAATTTCTTGCTTGCTTTTCACCTCAAGATGCCTAATTGTAATTCAAATGCAAAATGCACAGTGTTTTAGAATCCCATATGAATGTTAAAGTTAAAATTAATAAACAGTTAAATGCCTGGTAGAAGAGATGTATCTTAACAGCAGTAACAAATACAATTCCACAGGGAATGCATTCCTGGCAGGGAGGCCTCTTCCTGATCTTTCCATTTTCTCAGAAAGAGGAGGGTGAATCAAGAAAACTCTTTCAATGTCCTTTAATTGAGTTCAGATGCTTTAAAATTTTCTTTCCTGTTTTAAAACAGAATGTCCAGTTTTGTAGAGTCTCCTGAAATAGTGAAAAAGCTCTCGTGGGTGGAAAATTATTGGCCTGATGATGCTCTGCTGGCAAAACCCAAAGTGACCAAATACTGCCTGATTTGTGTGAAGGACAGCTACACAGATTTCCATATTGACTCTGGTGGAGCCTCTGCCTGGTATCACATCTTAAAAGTAAGATGCCTTATTCCAGTTAATCGTGAACAATGAATAGTGTAACAAATTCACACTAAACTTTGGAGTTTGCAATTCTTGAGGGTAGAAATAAGAAAAACTTAGACTCAGAAGATGCTGCAGTGTTCTTCTGATAGGTTCATGAAAATATTTATTCAATTTAAGGAGGGGGCAGCATGGAGAAATAACTTTGTTTAAATATCTAAAATGTGGCTAATTCGTGCAGGGGTACACGTTTTGGGATGAGTCAAAAAATACATTTGAATAAAATAGCAGTAGCACTTAGACTTTTATACTTCTCTGTAGTGCTTTACAGCACTCTCTGTATGGTTTACAAATGTCAGCATGTGGCCCCTAACAATTTGGGTCCTCATTTTACTGACGTTGAAAGGATGGAAGGCTGAGTCAGTCTCAATCATGTCAGGATCGAACAACAGACTGTGGGCAGAGGGGTTGAATAATAAAAAATAGACTTTCTTTTAATTTAATTTAAAGAATTACTATTCTTTAGTGTGTTTTCTGGAACAATTCTGAAAATTCTGTCCTGTGTTCTGTATAATATCCCTTCAAATACTGGAAGACAGCTATTGTGTCTCTATATTCCTTCTTTCTCCAGGATAAATATACCGTATAGTCAATGCCCTAGCTAGCCCTCCTAAATTTTTCCTTCTAAACTCTTAGTTGCTTTCTTCTGGACATACTGTAGTTTATCATTGTCCTTCCTGAGATACAGTGCCTAGAACTGGATATAATATTATAGTTGTTCTGTCAAATGCAGAATAGAATGGAACAATCACTATATATATCTGAAATAGATAGCTGCTTTATGCTGGGAAAACCATAGCCATAGAAGAAACTTAAACTATTGTTTATCATTGATAAACAACACCTGATAAGAATGTAATTTTTCTTTCAATCTGTTGTTGAAAAAAGGGGGAAGGGGATATTTCAGCATTAGGGACTCCAGATTACTCTAATCTTTGCTTTTCAGCTATGGAGAAATGGGTTAGGAGAAAAAAAAATTCTAGGGTTTGCGTTCATGTAATGAAAGAGCTTATCATTCTGATTCTATTCTTCAAAGGCAACAGGCCAGGGAAGGTTTGAAGATAAGAAAAGAAACCTGAATTGACCGAAAACAATTTTTCTGTTTCAGGGAGAAAAGATATTTTATCTCATCAAACCAACCTCTGCAAATATCTCCCTCTATGAGCGTTGGCAATCAGCAGCAAATCACAGTGAGATGTTTTTTGCTGATCAAGTGGATAAATGTTACAAATGCACAGTTAAACAAGGACAGACACTCTTCATTCCGTCGGGTAAGAAAGTGGTTGCAGTTAAAAATTAAAAACGAGAAGCTTGCTTTGAACATGCTTGTTGGTTTGAATTCTGGAAGTACAAATCGGAATTGATGAGAGGTAATGTAGAGTTATAAAATTTTCAGTTAATTTCCTTAGAATATGAATCGATTGGTTCTGCAGCATACAATATTGAATTATGTATCTGTGTAGAGATTACATTCCAGCAACAAATAAGTAGCATCCGCATGTCAGCTTTTAGTAAACCAGGTTTGGACTTTTCAAAGGCAAATCTCAATTAGAAACAAGCATCCTCTGGCCTTCCAAAGATTATTGAACTACATTTCCCAGAATCCTTCACAAGGGCCCATATTTGTTCAGCTGTTAAGTATTTTAGTTGAGCAATATTGGGGGCGGGGAAGGTGTTGCACATTCTTGGACTAGATGTTACAAGGGTCAGTACTTCATATGTACAACACTAATATATGAGTAGTAGAATAGGTAGTTCCATATTTAACTCTTGTTGAGTCACCTTGTAAATGCCTCTCTGCTTTCAACAGGAAAGCCAGAGATAAGTCTAGCAAAGAACAAGGTGTTCACAAAGACTATCTATAGGAGACAATACATTGCAAGGGATGGGCATGGCATATTCCTTTTCTTCTAGCATGTATCTCTTGTTGGTTCTTCCCATTTCAGTCCAGTTTCCAGCACACAAAGCTGTTCTCACAGAAGTTAGTACAAAAGTAAGCAGGACTAGGTGAAGCAAGCATACTTATTGCATGTTTAGTATCCATTTTTAAAAAATTCTGTACACTTTAAGTATGCCAAAATTAGGCAATTTTTCATCAGACATCATATATTTTAAATTATTATACTGGAAGTGCTGTCCACAGATAACCAGATCTGAAGCCTTGTTTCTGAAGTTCGGCATTAAGGATGAGATAGGATAGCTATTGCATTGCAGTTTCTCTGCATCAAGTTGCCTTTTTTGATCTAGGAATTGAGAATAGGTTGGGAATTCATGGCTATCCTGGCAACTATGAACTTGATCCATGTTACTGAGGTCATAACCTATATTGGGGAAATCATAGGTTAGTTTTTGGGGTTTTTTTCTTAGGCAGTACAATACGATCAGTCTCTTGTAATTCCCTTAAATTTCTCTGCACCTGCTCCTTGACACTGGGAGGAAGGACTTTGAATGGTCAACCTCAGTTATATGATGAATCCTACCGGAAGGAGTGGGTCTAGTTGCAATATTTGATGGAATGACAAGGTAATGATCAGATTACATCCATCTGGATCATGTTCAAATCTTGGAGGCTTACCTGATTTTTAGAAGAACTTCAGGAGATGATACATCACATAATATTTAGGATTTCAGACTGAGATTGAGATGGCATTCATTACAGTTGTTGATGACGTTTGAAAGGCTTGGGATAGGATGGTGGATCCACCGTGGCCCTGCTGGATCATGTTATCCTTTTGGATTAGTTTATGGGTTGGGTGTAGGGGGCATAATTCTAAAAAGGTGCTTCTCCTTCAATTTAGGCTGATTCTAGTTGGTGTTGGTGAAGAAGAGTGGTCATCTTAACACCCCTGCATTGTGGGGCCCCGTTTGTTACTCTATACTGACTTCTGTTTAACACCTGTTAAGTAACACCGATAAGCTGATAATACTCAGTTGTATATCTCTGCCCCAGGGTGCTCAATTAATTTCCTCTAGGTTCTTTCTCAGTATCTAAGGACAGCCCTGCTATTTCACCCTTTTTCCCACTCATCCCCTTTCTGCTGCAATAATTCCACATATCATGGAGACTCCCCTTAGAAGGCCAGATCCTGAAGATGAAACTTGAATACATTGGCCACCAAATGAGAAGGAAGAACTCAGTGGAGATGAAACTAATGCTGGGAAAGATTGAGGGCAAAAGAAGAAGGGGACGACAGAGAAGGAGGTGGCTGGATGGCGTAACTGAAGCTGTTGGTGTGAATTTAAATGGACTCTGGGAGATGATGGAGGACAGGAAGGCCTGGAGAAACATTGTTCATGGGGTCACGATAGGTCAGATACAACTTTGTAACTAACAACAACAACAATGATGGAGACTTTGAGAATGGAGGCTGCTAGGTCTTTCTTACCTAGGAAGCTTTGGAATTATAGCCTGCTTTGACTGTCTGAAAGGTAGAAGCATTACCTACATAGCAAATATAAATCACTTTCCAAAATCCTCCTGAGCTGAAAGGAGTTCCCAATGAATTGAAAATATGAACAATGCAGTTAAATTGGTGATTATACATGTTTAAGAAAAATCTTATATGTTTCCTTGTTTTTTTTTAAAGGATGGATTTATGCAACTTTAACACCTGTTGATTGCCTGGCCTTTGCAGGACATTTTTTACATAGTTTAAGTGTTGAGATGCAGATGAGGTAAGACAATTGCAGATAATTAATTATATTCCCTTTAAAAAAAATGAAAATCAGTTACAGCTTTAGGCACATGCTTGAACATGTATATTGAATTAGATCCCCAACTTGTTCTTCCAAGCTGCTATCAAATCACAGTTAACAATTTTCTAAAGCACAGTTTAAAGTTGTGTAACATTTCCCCTTATTTTCATTTCATGTGTTGCACCAGGTTTATTAGAACAATTTTATTTAAAAAAATAAATGAAACAGCACTATTATTTGCAACATTGTTCAATTACTATAACTGCAGTCATATTATATTATAAAACAGATCATTTCCACAGTTCTAATCTCTGTTTGAATATTTTCTTTTATTTGTTCACAATTAATATTCAAGTCTTCTGAATAAGTATGAGTAAATTTTGTGTTACGCTTCAGGAGAGTAAATGTTTTTGACTATGTTACACTTAACTGAATGAGTATGATACATTAAGTCAGATTTAATTTTGAGAAATTATGTATAGGATTGTAGTGCCTCCTGTGTTATAAATCCAACATTATGTGTTGTATAATTTTGCTGTACATTTGTTTGGAATCTGTTATTCCTTTGGTGATAATTACTGAGTTCATTTAAAATCACCAACGATCATGTAAGACACTCTTTGTTTTGAATTTCTGTAGCAACTGACAATTCTGGATAAGTGCCTTGAAATGAAAGCCATACCAGATGTATTCTGGGCAATGATAGTAGAAATAGGGGGAAAGACTTTTTGCAATCTTTGCAACTGAACCATTTTTTGCTGTGTTTCCTAGAGCATATGAAGTTGAAAGACGATTAAAAATTGTCAGCTTAACCCAGTTTCCCAACTATGAAACAGCATGTTGGTATACAGGAAGATATCTTCTGGAATCATTTAAAGGTAAATAAAAATAACCTTCCTTCTCCTGTTTTATAACATGGTGTTACTTTCAATTAATATTTAAGCCGGCAACCATACCTAGCCATTTGTTGTAATAATCTGCATGCTTTTTTGTGGGGAGGGATAAACTTCACCAATGAAGCACTAAGATTCAATCCTAACTATGTATTTATCTATGTGTTCATATCTCACTTTCCTTTAAGATATCAGTGACATATATAGAGGTGTTCCAAAATTTTATTTCCTTTGAGCAACAATATGAAGTAGGTTGTTCAGCAACATACCCCCCTTGATCTTTGTGGTTGAATAGAAATTTCAACCAATATTCCCCTTGCTTAAGTCCAACCTTGGAATTGCAGTACTACCATACACTAGCTCTAAACTGACATCGAAGTTAATAAGTAGCCTTGATTCCAAAGGTGATTTGATTCCAAAGGTGATTCCAAAGATTATTATGACCCTGTTTGAAGAAAAGACTGGAATGGTAGCAATCTAGAAGGAAAGTTTAACAGGTGAATCCTCTTTATATTTGCCTAACTACATTTTAATATTATCACTGTATATTGCAGTAACACATTCCATAATTTCATCAACCATTGTATCATGAGTGGGAAATGTGTTGTGGGCTGACAGCTTGTAATTCTGTCACTGGAATGATGCTCAGATAATCAGAAATGACAATACAATTTTTCCTGCACACTTTTTTTTAGAGCTGTCTTAAGGGCTGTAATGACATCCATCTTGGAGGCAAACTCTCCCCATTTCTGTCCTTCAATCCCGTTTCCCAAATGCTTGACAACTATTGGAGACACACTGGGTGGATTTCACCAAGCTTGTTTGAGGGAACTTAGAAAATATAAGTGGTTAGCTTTGTGGAGGTTTCCAAATCATGTTCACACTTTTATTTTGGAAGAAAATATTGTGTCACCCAAATTAACATTTTGCCTGAATGATTTGTTGTCCTATTTTGCCAGTGAACCCAGTAGCTACAAAGGGAGTACTGAAGTAGCTTGCAGGATACTTGGTGGTCACTCCTGTACTAGACAAATTGTTACTTGGTCTCAATCCCAAGTTTTGGCCTATATTCTTCTGAAGATAACTTTTTAATGTCAACTTTCCAAACCTTTTTAACTTCCCCTCCATAAATTCATTCTATTTGTTCCTTTGTTCTTGTATTCCTGAAATTATTGTTTACTTCGACCACATGATTTTCATCATCTTATGATTTTTTTTAAGTACAATATTGAAAGTGTTCATCATTTCTTAACTGTTGTATCAATATAAATAGCCAGTTGGAGTACTGGTTGGATTTGTCTAAAATGCTAAACATTGGACTTTAGTAGACAAAGGGTATAGGAAAAGCTGAATTTGGACTGATAAGGCAATTTTTGTCTACCTAGTCTGTTGATACACTTATGACATACTTGCATAGGAACATATAATAATGAATCAACAGATGACGACTCACAGAGTGGAAATGAATGTTTTGCTTTACTTTTAAAAATATGAAAGTACAATATTGAGCATGAGAAGCCTACTTGAGTGATGAATTTCTCAAAATCCAAAACTTCCCAATAGGGAAACACAGTGAGTTGGGCGGGGGAGACTAAAGTGGAATCTCATTTTGATAAAGTTGATAGAACATGTTTGCATGAATCAGATGCTGCTCATGCAAATTTCATTTGCCCAATTTTTAGCCAGGGACAACAAGGAATAGAGGGGGCAACAAGGAATAGAGCACATGAGAATGGTGTTTCCACTAAGGTAGTGTTGGCTTCAATTCTATGTCTTCAAATATCAGCGCCCCCATTTGGGTCAGCACAAATTTTATCAGTTAGAATATCATCACTAAATGTAGCAATTACAGGCAAGTCAGAAATTAGCTCAGCAAAATACAAATGGGAAGTTCAGGAAGTTCAAACTCAGATTCAGAACTAATCTTCAAGCTTTGGAACTACTGATTTATGATCACAGAAGTCCAATGCACAGACCTTTTGACAGCCGCTTAATCTCTTACATATATGATTTTAAAAAGCTACATCAATAGACAATTGGTCACATTCATTGAATGGAATTCTATTTTTCCCCCCTCTGTTAAGGATTGCACAAAGCTGGAAAGCAGCCTCCTTCCCATTTAGTCCAGGGAGCAAAGATTCTAAATGGTGCTTTCAGATCTTGGACTAAAAAGCAGGTAGGGATCTCTCTGTTGTATAAGTTTGCATGGCAATTCAGAAAAAGAGGACGTGGATGACTTTCTCAGTAACAGAATTCTCTATCTGTAAGAGCAGAACAGTTTTGCATCCAGATTTGTACTGTCATTCAGATGTACTTGTGTCATAGCACTAAAATAAATGGTTAGGACATGCACTTTAAGAGGGGTACATGGCAGAATGAAGCTCAGGCAAGTGGGAGATCACATAAAGGATTTGGGTTGGGAAGGAAACAGATTAAATAATGCCACTTTCTTTTTCCATAAGTGGCTCTGGACCCTTTCCATGAGTAGGATCTTGCTGTGAATGCATAAATGTCTTGTCATAGTTCTAAACTACTAATTTTTGTCTCATTTGAATGCTCCATAAAGTTAATACTGCATGCCTATAGCATAACCTTATAAGATTTCTTGACATTTTTTTTAACCTTTTGTATTTTGTTTTATTTGACTCAAGGCTTTAGTGGACCATGAAGATGAACTCCCAGAACATTTTAAGCCAGCACAACTGATTAAGGACCTTGCCAAAGAGATAAGATTAAGCGAAGTAAGAATCCTTTATTGAATAAAATACCTCGTGCATTTTCTCATAAAATACCAGAAAAAGTCATTCTCGTGTCTGCATGATCAGTCAAATTCCTTCTCCTTTAATTACAACAGTTATGGCTTGTAGTTTAATGTGGAAAAAAGTATTCATCTTAGGCCACACATTGTATCAATGATATAAGTGTTTAAATGTAACAAGGGTATTCCATTACAGTTTGCTTTAACTAATACACCTTTACAGGTAGTTCCTGACTTATGACTGGTAACTTAGAGATGGTTCATAGTTATAGGGGACCCTCCAAAAGCTACTTACAACTTCATCTTGAAGTTATGGTTGCTACAGCATCCCACAGTTGTTCATCCTTACAGCAGGCTCTATAACAGTCATGAGTCATGAGGCTACCCATATTTAACTTCTATTAGATACCTCTCTTTTATCTGCACATAAAAGCAACACATATATTTATTTTTCCCGCTGAGTTTGGACTTAGTTTGGCAACTTGATAGGGCAACAAACAGTAAACTATGAAACAGGAGAGGTTTGCCAAGAGATATGGGAACTCCAGGGCGAAGAGATGCTTTGTCATCTTTGTAGCCCTCCATGAAGCTGTCAGATGCAACTTTTACAATTTTTACTGTAAAGGACAGTAAATTTTTACTGTAAAGGACAGTAGCAGTATCAATAAAATCATCAGATTAAGATTGATCTTTTATGATCATTTTACCTTGACAGCAAAATAAAATTCTCTCTTGTATCTCTTTCAAATTAATTTGAATTGCATTTTAAAGGAAAACTGATTAGCATTTTAAATAAGAGGTTATCTTCATTTCTTTTTTATTTCCATTGTTTTAATAAAAAGGGAAAAATGAAAGAAACTAGGATTTTTAAAAAATGAATAATAGGAAGAAACAATTTAACAACTCTATATTTAAAATGATTATATTTTATTGTTATCAAATATTGGTGGTGATGTTTTCTTAATAAAACGTTTTTATAGTATAAGGCTGTCTAGACGTGAGGCTTTTTCAAATTTATTTATTTACATTAAATTATATGCCTCCCATCTATTTGCTGAGTTACTCTTTTTCTGTAGAATCTATAGAACCTATACAACACATACAAAGAAATATAGGCAACCTGCCACATTAATGTTCAGAACCAAAGTATGTAACATTTTATATTGGTGTATAAGGGACATTTTTCTGGGGGGAAAAATACCAAACTGGTATTGCTTTATTGCAATATTACATGTAACAAAATAAAAACCCTTTGCAAAATTTCAAAGTGAATAGTAAGCAGTATAAATTGTGTTTCAATGAATCATACCATTTGGGTTCAGTATTCTCAGCCCCATCGTGAAATTTAAGAATAAACTATAGGAGAGTAACCATAGAATAAATTATATCCTCAGTTTTCTATAGCTGTCATAAGTGGAACAAGATACGATAAAACCATGAAGCAACTCTGGCCTGCTCTGGCAATCTTCAGTAGGACCACCTTTAGAAATCTTTGGGAAAGTTCTGGATATAATCTTAAAGATTAGCTATTTTGTAGCAACAAAAATATGAAAGTTGATCGGACTATATGCTTGTGTTCTCTTTTCCTAAAGAATGCTTTGAAAGTCAGCAAACCTGAAGTGGGTGTTAATGTGAATGTTGAGGAAATTACTCCTGTGGAGAAAGAAGAATTACCGTCACCTCCACCACAAACGCCTCCACCACCTCCGCCGCCACCATCGCCACCTCCTCCTCCACCACCTCCTCCTCCTCCGCCACCTGTTGAAAAAGTCCCTAAGAAAAAGACTCCCAAAGCAATAAAAGCACCGAAACCCACCAAGCTATCTAAACCTCCCAAACCACCTAAACCTCCCAAGCCGCCTAAGCCCCCAAAACCCCCCAAAACCCCAAAAGTAAAGGGGGAAGGGAAGAAAAAAGGCAAAAAAGTTAAGGAACCTCCTCCACCTGCCATTCCAAATTTAGACCTTCTTGAAGCCCACACAAAAGAGGCCCTAACGAAGATTGAAACTCCAAAGAAGGGAAAGGTGAGCAGAGTTAATGTTCAGTAACAATTTTGGGCCAGAAATCTCTTGGTAGTTGCTCTCCTCTTTAGCTCACGGGAACAGCTGGGCTTCCAAATTCTCGATATCCAGGCATAATTTATAAACATAATTTCCAAAATTGATATACCTTGCTTAGTCCATGCCCATGACTTCCAGCTGCTCTGGTTTAGTATGGGTTCCCTTCATGAAATTAGATGTGGTGACAGTGACAGTTTTCTGTCTGTGCTTTTTACTGGGTTGTTGGTTTGTCTTATTGTATAAATCAGTGGATGATCACACTAGAGTGGGGGTCTAAGATGGAAGGTTGTAGTACCTTTTTCATTGGCAATATGAAGAACTTAAACCAATTCTCACAATTTGTGCAATCCATAGAGATCTCCAGCATGTGGACTAATAAAAAACAAAACTCCATTACTTCATTAACAATTTCTAGGACTTAATGAAGAAATGAAGTTTTGTTTTTGATTAGACCACATGATGGAGATTCCTACTGATTGCACACGTTGTGAGAAATGGTTCATAATATGCAAAATGGTATGTATGATTATCAAATTATTATTTGCAGATTTAAAATAAAGAAAAACAATTTGTGGGAAAGTTGATAACTTTTGATGTTTTAACTTTTAGTATCATATTATTTCTAGACAAATCTTAGCTCCTATTATTTTGAAAATTCATACTAGCCAAACTGACATACGGAAATTAGTATGAGAGAAACGTTTTTTGTTGTCTTTTTATCTGAAATTATCTGCCAATCTTTTTATTACTTTTAACTAGGGTGCCAAGAATGCTTTGAACACCCCTAATAAAGAACCTGTTGATAAACAAAATGAAGTGGAAAAGTTTGAGATTCGGGAGCAGAATAAATCCAAAACGGAAGCAAAATGGAAATATAAGGTATAGCCTCTCATATCTTGGGCTCCAAATAACATTTTAGTAAGGACCATACTTATGTTTAGTGTTCTTTAGGGATACCAACTGGACAAATGTTCTCTGAAACTTCTTTTGACTTTTTTTTTTACTCCAACAAGCTGCTTCTTTAAAAAAAAATTTGGGATTGAACGTTTTCAAATATCTAGCTTTTTTTCTTTTTTGAATACAGTGGTCCCTCTACTTACAAACTACTCAACATACAAATTTTTCGACTTACAAATGGAAAAAGTGGCCGCATGCT
>JANHFR010002122.1:49994-62150 GCA_032468015.1 Mimophis mahfalensis | reverse complement strand
GGGTGCAGTTTTATTGTTTTATTGGGGCCTTTAATTTAATTCATTTTTAACTTTTGTATTTGTATTAGTTTTAATAGCCCTGTACATCGCCCTGAGTCCTTGGGGAGAAGGGCGGTATATAAATCTAATAAATAAGTAAGTAAGTAAGTAAGTAAGTGTGCCATCTGGTGTATATTGTCCTGGGAAGATCACTTAGTTCTTTTGGCTCTCAGTAGCAGCATCCATGGTTCCATAATGTTCTGCAAAGATACTGTAAGTCCATCTTAGAAGGTATTTTGGAAGGGAAGACCCTTCTTAGCAGAAGAAGTGAAAGGTGAGGAAGGAGATTATCTTCTATATCTATAAAAGAGAAGTGTTCAGTGCCGGTGTTTGTGGGTATGTCCCCAATAGGCTCTTTCACCCGTGCACCAAAATGGCCCAAACTTCACAGGGATCTACTTTGGATGCCAGAGACCAGCACTGGGGTGTGTGTGTGTGTGTGTGTGTGTGTGTGTGTGTGTGTGTGTGTGTCAGGAACGCGGTTGACCAGTCTTTGTCCCCCAAAAAGTGTGCCAAAGTGGACACCTCTACAGCAGAAAACCTGTACTGAGCATGTGCAGACAGTTACCAGGCATTGCATGCAAATTGGAGGCTCTCCAGCCAATAGAGGCAAAGCATGCAACTCAGGCAAAGAACGCTGGGAATTGTAGGAACAATGGCTGGGGGAGGCTTTGCTGCACAGCCGTCTCCCCTCCATCCTGGCCAAGGCTGCAAGGGATTTGGGCCTGGTGGGGCTGACCGAGAATGAGGAAGGCAGTGGGAAGCAGCCGAGGAGGTGGCAGGATGAGTTAGCCAGGCCCCACTATACCCGGGCGAAGCCGGGTCATCAACAAGTTAAAGAATAAAACATTCACGGAACTGGAGCCACAAGATATTCTGAGTGTAAGAACAGATTGTCTCTCTTGGGACCCCCAATTGTTCGCATTCTGACATCTATTTGACGTTTCCAGCCTCCATATTTATTGTAAGCCCTGCTGGATTTGCACTAGGCACCAGTTCTTTTAATGTTTTAAGTGATGTGGTTGGAACCCTCTTAAGAAAAGTAATCTCTTGAGTTGGTATCCAGCTGCTGTTTATTACTTTGAAATATCCCCCCCCCCCCTTAGGTTTATAGAATTACGATTTACTCTGCATGCTTCTCGGAGAATTTGAGAAATCGATTTCACAAAACAGAAAATGGGGCAACTGGACTCCCAACCCTATGCAATAAGGCAGGCTGGGAAGGTCCTCGGATATTTGCTGCCCTCGCTCAGAAATATTCAGCCGTTGTCTGAACTTGTCTACAGTTCAGAGTTCTGCACATAAGGGAGGAAGTCAGCTCTGACAAGCAGGTAGGGCTTGTTTGATCTCCGTCAGTTCTGAGCTGATGTATTTGTCAAGGAAGTCTAGACGATAAGACCAGTCTTGTATGCCTCCGGGAGTTGGGCGGCATATAAATATGAACTAACTAACTAACTAACTAACTAACTAACTAAATAAATAAATAAATAAATAAATAAATAAGCCTCTTTTGGGAAAGAACCAGTGCAGAATAACTGCTTTTAAACTGACATCAGCTTTAAAAAAAAAAAAGAACGAAAAGGTTAGCAATAAAATATTCTTTTGAGAAAACAAAGTCCCTGAAATAATGGGTCAGAGCACTTGCTTGGCACAGCTGGCAAACTCCACTTCTCAGCGCCTTGCAAGAGCAGCCCAAATGTTTCTTCAGAAAATGGGTGGAGGAAGGAATCTCCACGGAGAGGCCAGCGGTTCCAACTGAAGTTACTCTTTTGGTGTGGTGACTGATCATGTGTCCTCCTGGTGATCTTTGTTGTTGTTAGTTGTGTTCCTCCAGGCCTTCCTGTCCTCCACCATCCCCTGGAGATCATTTAAGCTCACGCTGACTGCGTCAGTGACTTCATCCAGCCACCTCATTCTCTGTCGTCCCCTTCTTCTTCTTTTGCCCTCAATTTTTCCCAGAATTGGGCTCTTCTCCAGGGAGTCCTTCCTTTTCATTTGGTGGCCAAAGTATTTGAGTTTCATCTTCAGGATCTGGCCTTCTAAAGAGCAGTCAGGGTTGATCTCCTCTAGGACTGACTGGTTTGATCGCCTTGCAGTCCAAGGGACTCTCCAGCACCATAGGGTTTTGTTTTTTTTTTGTTCATATTTATATGCCGCCCAACTCCCGAAGGAGTCAGAGAAAAAAAGTTAACAGAAAGTCAGAATAGAACTGGAAGGGACCTTGGAGGTCTTCTAGTCCAACCCCCTGCTCAAGCAGGAGACCCCATATCATTTCAGACAGGGGGCTGTCCAGTCTTTTCTTAAAAAATTCCTTGAGCCTCATCCCAGCATGAAATGTCGAGAAATCCAATTTGCTCTAGATCGCTATATTTTGTCCCTATTTGTAGAAAACTTACCTGTTCCTGAGAGAGAGAGAAAACCCAATAGAAATGTCCTACTGTGCTGAAGTTGCCCCTTCCAAAGGCAACTTCTGGGTGGCCCAGGGGTAGAGCTCTCGCCTTACAGTCAGGAGGCTGTGAGTTTGATCCTAGGTAGCGGCAGAGGGTCTCCTGCTTGGGCAGGGAGCTGGTACTCAGTGACCTACAAGGTCCCTTCCAACTTGGTTAATCTGACCAGGGATTATGTGCCCTTCATGCTTACTGTTAATATTGTGCTTCACTTCCAAGCTGGGTTTGACCAGGGCCAGTTTTTCTGTAGTTCTGTAAACTGAAAGTTGGTTTGCTCCTGCAAAATGCTGACCCTTTGGCCTTTGACTTCTCTCCCGATCTCAGCTGCAGCATGAGAAGGCGGAGCTGGAGCAGCATCTGGAGCAGGAGCAGGAGTTCCAGGTCAACAAGTTGATGAAGAAAATTAAAAAACTGGAAAATGACACCATTTCAAAGCAGCTCACCCTGGAACAGGTAAGTCACAGAGGCTGGGGGACATTGGTAGCGATGGGTGTGTGTGTGTGTGTGTGTGTGTGTGCCAGCACAGTTTGCAGCCCAACTTTGAGGGGAGAGGAAACATTCCTTTTGGGGAGGTAGATCCCCCATCTCTGGGGAGAAGGGCTGGGAAGGCTGAAGGGAAGGTGCTGGGTCTGGAGGGAGGTTCAGTGGAGGATTGTGCTTAAGGAAAAGTCCAGAGGGAGGGCAGCCCCTGAGGACCTATTGAGAGACTAGGAGGGGAGGAGCACTGGGCTCCTTGGCAGCCCTCTGTTGGGGCACCTTATTGCTGACTTCAGCAGAGAGAATGAGGCAATAGCTTTCCTTTCTCCCTAGGAATGAAATATGAGGACAGATTTGGCATGTGCCTCCTTAAATATGCCAGCGGGTGACATGTAGTCGAAATCTAGAAACCATTTTTCCGCCTCTTCTATGGTGAAGATTCTGCCACTTTATTTTCCCTTTATTTATTTGTTAAATTTATTTGCCACCTACCTCGCTGGGAGGCTACTCTCAGCGGCTTACAACAGTAAAAAGAAAGAAAGGAAAAGTGTGTGATCGGCAAAAGAGTACGGTAATCTATATATATATAAAACAGGAGAAGTGTGGTGAGGCGTGTGTGTATGTGCTCTATACGTTCCTACACAGAGCAACCAATCTTGGCCAAATTTGGCACATACACACCTTGGCATTGTGAGATCAGCACTGAGGGGGTCACAAACACCTTTGGGAGGGTCTTTTCCCCCCAAAAAAGGTGCCAAAATGGACACCCCCACCGACATTTCACTGCCAAGCTCTACTGCGCATGTGCAGAGGGTTACCAGGCAAGGCATGCAAATTGGAGGCTCTCCAGCCAATAGAGGCAAGGCATGCAAATCGGGCAAAGAACGCTCATAAATACCCAGGTGAAGCCAGGTTATCGGCTAGTAAAGCAATAAAATAAACAATGAAGTAGAGCACAAGAGGCAATACAGCTCTATGATTGTCATAAAAGAAAGATGGACGGGTAGAGAGCAGAGGGTAAGGAGGACGGGAATCTGCCATCAATCCAGCAGCCTCCTCCAGCTGCTAAATATAACTTCATATTCGAGATCAAATCTTGCATTATTGATTGGAATGGTCTTGTGGGATGTTGTAATGGTATGTGAGAAAGGATGGAAAACTGCTGCCTAGGCTGCAGTTAGATAAAAGAGGGCATAGCCTGCAGCTGCATGACAGAAGGAGAAAGGGAGACAAGCTTTTCAGGCTGTAACGAAGAGAGCAGAAGGCTTGTATTTTCAGACCTGCAAGATTCTGTCAGTGCAGCTTTACAATAATATAGAGTTAGCTCATCTGGTCATGCTTCCTTTCTGGGCTACCTAGTAAGGGTGGTGACATCTGTTTTCTGAATTTTATGCAGATGGTGTTAAGAATAAACAAGCTAGCCAGAGAACTTCCCAATAAAAAGACTTTTGCAATAGAAGGAAAGGGATCTCAAGGGGGCCCTTGCCACTTAATTCGCCTGCAAGAGACTTGCTGTATTTTATCACCACTTTGCTACAGTTTTTCCTCATTCCTCTTGCTTTTATATTCCAAGATGGAATATAAATGGAATATTTTATATTCCAAGAGCCTTTCATAGCTTGTTAAAATTACTGGTGGATTCTTTGGTCTTAACATCTGGACTAAAGGGACATGCTATAATTTAATTTTATTTAATTTATAATTGTTATGTTTAAGGCCTTGTAAACCGCCCTGAGTCCCCAGGAAAAGGGCGGTGTAGAAATTCAATCAATCAATCAATAAATAACATTTGATTCCTGGATTTGATTCCATTATCTTTTATATATATAAAACAGAAGTGTAGTGAGGTGTGTGTGTGTGTGCGCGCGCGCACGTGCTGTATACGCTCCTACACGGAGCAACCAATCTTGCCCAAACGTGCCAATACATACCTTGGTGTTGCGAGATTAGCACTGGGGTGGGTCACTAATGCCTTTGGGTGGTCTTTCCCCCCAAAAAAGGGTGCTGAAGTAGACATCCCCACCAACATTAAACTGCCATGGTCTACTGCACATGTGCAGAGAGTTAGCAGGCAAGGCATGCAAATCGGAGGCTCTCCAGCCAATAGAGGCAAGGCATGCAAATCAGGCAAAGAACGCTGGGAATTGTAGGCTGCAGCTAGTCAGTTTTTAAAGTAATGGTAATCTGTGGAAAGGCTTTTTTGACTAGATTCTTCTCTTTAAAAAAATAATTAAAAATCTGCCTGTTACAGAGTCTCTGATGTGCCCGCTGCTCTGTCTTTGTGCTAAAAGCAAGTGTGTGCGCTCCTCAGCAGCCCTGCCTGTGGTGGGTTATGCTGCCTTTGGCTCCTGATTAAACCAGAAATATTCCCTGTGGTTATGCTGGGGGGGGTGTGGCTTTTGTTCAGCTGAGAACCCCCTTGGCCAGCCCATTCTATGGGAGCCGAGATAATTGTAGTTACTCTGGACTCTGAACACCACTACAGTGGTTGTGTTCCTCAGAGTTAGAGGTTACCTTCTGCCATCTCCCAGCCTTTGGAAAGGCCAGTTGTGTCCCTGAATTCAGCACCAGGAATCATTAAAACCCTTTGGCAAAGGGCTAATACTAAACTAAATTGTTTTTACTACCGGTTCTGTGAGTGTGGTTTAGTGGGTGTGGCTATGCTGTCGGCCAGTCAGAGGTGGTAGTTGCTGGTGTCAGCCAATTAGAGGTGGTATTTGCCTGTTCTTCGAACCAGTCAAAATTATCGCTACTGGTTCTCTGGAACCTGTCGGAACTGGCTGAACACCACCTCTGTTCAGGTGGCTATTTAGTTGGTTCAGTTTTCGTCCTAAGAGTGCAACTCAGAGAGGTTAACGGTCATGCTCCCAGGTGCTCATCCCATTTCATTCTGGCAGAAATGCTTCCTTTTCCCAAGGAGTACTTCCTCTGCTTAGTGGGTGGGACTGGTTGGTTGGCTGGCAGGGTAGCTGGCTCAGTTTGTTTGCAGTGGGGACAACCCAGACAGGCAGAACAAGCCCAGTTTTGCGCAGTTTGAACCAAGAATCAAGAATTGGTAATTTGTGGGCACTGCTGTAGCCCTGCCACCTGCTGCTGACCTGACAGCTGACTCTGACCCTGAAGGAGACCTGGAAGAGGTTGCTGACAGTGTGCCAGAAGTGTCTGGCCGCTCCGTGAGTCAGCAAGAGCCAGTGGGCTCTGACAGCAGTGGGGAGGAACCCTTGGCTGATGTGAGGACCAGGCATCTAATAAAAAGAGAACAGCAACGTATTGCATCCCGAAAGGGGAGAGGCTGGACTGCAGCTGACCACTAATTGGACCATACCCTAGAGGGAATAAAAGGGGTGTGGCTGTGCCTGGTTCTCTGCAGGAAACAACATTTGAATATCCTAGTCAGTGTGAGTTTGAGTTCCTGGTGGGCTTCCAACTTACCTGTCCGTTTCTGGACTCTTGCCTGGTAATTTATTTTAGTGTTGATTTATTCCCTTTGGCACCTTTCTCGGTGCTCATTTGCTTTGGAAACACGAACAGTATTCTGCTTTTGAACTCTTAAACAGTGAGGTTTTGCTTTGGAAATACGGACAGCATTCTGCTTTTGGATTCACAAATGTTGGGGCAGGGGATTGCTTTAACTGCCTCTGGATTGGGCCCGAGACGAGGGGAACAGAATAGGCACCCTTTTCCCAGATTGGTGGCAGGACTGTTTGTTTCTTTACACCAGTCCTTCTGTGCCACTTATCCCAAGTTGTGCTGCTGCTGCTGGACTCCTTCCCCAAGCGGCCTCCTGCCTCTTCCTGCCCTCTTGGCTGGTAACCAGTGTCCCCTCCTTGCCGTCAAGCCCCATGGGCAGTGGGTGATGTTAGAGGAAGAGAAGCACCCAGCCCAGCCCTGCAGAACAACTCAGCCAGCCTGCCAGCGGTGGAATAGGAATTGCTCCAAGCTGAAATCGGACCTTCTGCTCTCCAGGCAGGTCATTGCCTCTCAGCTCTCCTTCCTTTTTTAGGATCCTCCCAGAGACTAAACACATCTACAATGTGTACCATTATTTTGAAAAGCTGGAAGAAGAGTTGGACCGGTGCCAGAAGCCTGTGAGAGGGATGGGTGGTGGGAATAGGCTAGGGAGGTCATTCTCCGGCCAACAGATGGAACAGCGACCATTGGAGGGCAGTGCCCACTCGTCAACCCCAAAAGATTAAACTCCCCCTCTGCCTCGCCTGACATAATCCAAAAGTCGCTAATCTGGATGTTTGAGCCTGCATTCTGAGATCTTTCGCTTGGATAGCCTCTCCCACAAGCTGCAAGCGAGTTTGGGGATCCAGTAAAATGTATGTTTTGGTTAGTAAACCAAGTGAGACTTAATTGTCATGGAAAGGGGATTTGGCACAAAGGGGGGGATGCATGGAGCATCTTTGTCTTTCCAAAACTTATAAAATTGCCGCTACAAAGAATGTGAACGGCCTGATTTGGGAACATCAAGCACTGTGTTGTCATTATAGGGTCAGGCTGGGTCCCCCCAATTCTATGTTCAGGACCACCCCCACCCCCTTGATTGTGCAACTGTCTGGGTGATTTTAAGCTAGGAGAAATTTATTTTAAGCTAAGAGAATAAGAAGAGGGCTGGCCTTGCCTTGAACTCCTCAAAGCAAGTATAAGCAGAGGCCTGGCTGGGTGGCAGCATCACGTTGACCTTGGCTGAGCTGGAGAACTAATCAGGATTGGAGCTGATTAGAAGTGGATGGGAAATGAGCAGGAGATCTCAGGCTGCAGGCCAGACTGGGAATCCCAAAGTACCCCCACCCCATCTAGAAGACGAGCAGACGAGCCAGTTCCATACTCTTGCCAAGTGACTTCCGGGGCACGACCTTGGCCTTTCTTGCCGTTCAACCTGTCAGGAAAGTAACTTCCTTTTTACCTGGACAGATGAATTACAAGGAAACCAGGAGGTGCTTTTATTTTCCTCTAAATAAACAGAAAGGAAAGCATAGTTAATTAAACAGGTTTTTTTTTTTTTTAATTTCTGTTTCCAAGATTCTGGATCAACAGAATTTATTGCAAGCGAAAGAGATTTTTGTGAGAAAGGATGGCAATATGAATGCAGTTTTTGGGCATCCTTGAATTGGTGGTGAGTTAAACTGTGGTCCAGCTCAAATTTAGGAAAAGTGGGGCGGCTGTTCTTAACCAACCACACTTTGCCTCCTAGCTAAGACGTGAGAAGATTGATCTGGAAAACACACTTGAACAAGAACAGGAAGCCCTCGTGAACCGTCTCTGGAAGAGGATGGACAAACTTGAAGCCGAAAAAAGGTGGGTTTTCTCCTCTGATCCTCCCAGCCATTCACTCCATTTCGGGAGGGCAAATATTACAGCTTCTCCCTGGAATAATAATAATTATTATTATTTATTCAATGTAAAGGCCACCCAATTCCCTAAGGCTTAGAGCAACTAAAAACAATAACAAATATAAAAACAGAAAGAACATAAAATCAAATTAAGGTGAGTTCGAATCTTACCAGGCTCAAGGTTGACTCAGCCTTCCATCCTTCCGAGGTAGGTAAATTGAGGACACAGATTGTTGGGGGTAATAAGCTGACTTCGTAAAACACCACTTGGGGGGAGGACGAATGCCCTAATAAGCAGGTATATACTAAAGAATGAAGGCTATTGCTATGAAACATATGTATATGTTTCAAGAAGGTTGTAAGCCGCCCTGAGTCTCCAGAGAAGGGCGGCATATAAATTGAATTTGAAAAAAAGAAAAAGCTAAACTTAACAATACACTCTATTCAGTAAAATCTCCCATCATCATCAACATTCAATCGGGAAAAAAATAATCAGCCCCAAACCTGTTGGCATAGCCAGGTCTTAATGGCTCGGCGGAAGATTAGCAGGTCGGAGATGGTCCGAATCTCCGGGGGTGGTTGGTTCCAGAGAGCTGGTGCAGCCACAGAGACGGCTCTCCCCCGTGGGCCCGCCAGCCGGCATTGCTTAGCTGATGGGACTCATAGGAGGCCGACTCTGTGGGACCTAACAGGGCGATGGGAGGCATATGGTGGTAGGAGGAGGCCCTGAGCCATGTAGGGCTTTAAAGGTCATAAACCCACACCTTGAATTGCACCCGGAGGCCTATTGGGAGTCAGTGCAGCTCGTGCAAGAGTGGAGTTACATGGGCACATTGAGGAACACCTATAATTGTTCATGCAGCTGCATTCTGGACCAACCGAAGCCTCTGAATGCTTTTCAGGGGTAGCCCCATGTAGAGTGCATGGCAGGAATCTAACTTCAAGCAGCTATTTCAAGGGGCAATTAAAACAACCAAGAGAACAGCAAACTATGTTATGTTGCAAGGCCAGAGAGTAATATAACATGACATTTAAGACTGGTTCACTAGAAAGCGTCCCTTCTGTCTCGATATTAGGTTTTGCTTTATGCTTTAAATATTAGCCACGGTTATTTATAAACCTTTGTGCCGAATCCCGATATTTGTCAGAAATAACCTTTTATGGGGTTCAGAAAATTTCACAGAAGCAGGAGAACTTGAAGGATCCACAAACACATGGATGTGGATGCTAGCTAATGAAATTGCCCTCTCACTGTGATCCTTTGTTCTCCCAACCATTTTTTTTTTAAATTTTCTAAACCTGTACAAAATTAAAGTGGTGCCATGAATCTTCCTTTTAAGACTGAGGCAGGCTTATTCAGAGAGCAGGCAACAAAAATGGACCCCATGCTTAGGGAACTCTCAGTGGGAATCTGCCTCCTTCTCACACTGGGCATGGAGTAGGATGACCACTTGCCTGGCCTATTGATCAGAAATCTGGAGCCACCAGGCTTGATCTTAGCCCTGACTCTTCTCACCTCTTCATCTGGGTTTATTGATCCCCAGGCATGTGACAAGTGGTTGCCCACATTCCAGAGGTGTGGTAGATAATGCTTTCTCCACAACTTCTACTTGCGGGGATTTGATTTCTTGAGCACAATTTGCCCTCTTTGCCAAAAAGATAAAATTGCCCAGTTGTGGCCCCACCACCTGCTGCTGACTTGGCAGCCGACTCTGAGGGAGACCTGGAGTTGGAAGAGGAGTTGCTGACAGTCTGACAGCAGTGGCTGGTGCCTCCATGAGTCAGCAAGAGCTGATGGGGTCTGACAGCAGTGGGGAGGAGTCCTTGGCTGATGCCACGACACAGCGTCTAATGAAAAGAGAGCAGCGTCACACACGCTGAAAGGGGAGAGGCCGGGCTGCAGCTGACCACTAATTGGGCCACCCCCTAGAGGGAATAAAAGGGGTGTGGCTGGGCCTGGTTCTCTGCAAGAAACAACGTTTGAATATCCAGGTCGGTGTGAATACATTCTTCGAGTTTCTGGATGGCTTCCAGCTTATCTTGTCAGTTTTGGACTCCTGCCCAGTAATTACCTTAGTGCTGATTTTTTCCCTTTGGTGCGTTTCCCGGTTCTCATTTACTTTGAAATACGGACAGCATTCTACTTTTGGACTTAGAAACGGTAGAGGTTTGCTTTAACTGTCTTTGGATTGGGTCCGAGGGGAGGAGAACTGAATATGCCCATTTCAGATCATCTTAATTTCTGTTAATACATTCCAAAGAAACAAAGCCAAAAGTGCCAATATAAACATTTTCTTTTTTTTTTTCTTTTTCTTTTTTAATTTCAGAATTCTCCAGGAGAAACTGGACCAGCCCGTGTCTGCTCCTCCATCGCCAAGGGACATATCAATGGAAATAGACTCTCCCGAAAATATGATGCGGCATATCAGGTTTCTGAAGAACGAGGTAGAGAGGTTAAAGAAACAGCTCCGAGCAGCACAGCTACAACGTAAGTTTCTTATCTGACTGCGCTGCTTCCTACATCATGTAAAACTATCCCTGATCCAGAAGGGGGGATTCCCAGGCCAAGTTCACAAGCAGAATTCCTCTTTTTCAGGTAGCAGACTGTCGGTACTGCAGCCTGCGTTTTCCTTGACGTTCTCTGAGTTTGTTTACTTGCAGACATTTCATTACCCAAACTCAGTAACGTTATCAGTGCTGATGTTATCTAGCGTAGGTAATGAAATTTGTGCAAGAAAACAACGAAGAGCATCAAGGACCCCACAGTCCAGCCTCCAGCTATAAATATTCCCCTTTATCGGTACTGCATTTTCCCCCCAAATAGGATGAATATGAGTTTCAGGTCATTTATCTTACTTTAGTACACCGTAAAATGATTAGGCGTGGTTTTACAAGTCTCTAGTCCACTTGGCTAAACAGTAGTGCTATGTTTTTCTTCACAGTACTAAATATACATTTTGGGGCAGGGGAAGAACATTGACCCATGTTTAGCTCAGTTTGAATTGCTGATCATTTGGACAAGGTCTTTTCAAAAGATGTGAAAAATGCCGCAGTCTGTGTTTCGTGTAGTATTTTTTTCGGAAGGCAAGGTTGGTGGCTCCAGAGACAAGACTTTAGCTGCTAATGCCTTAATATTATCTAAAGAGCATTATGCCATCCCCTGGACGCACAGAGTGTGTGGTCCTTTTGCATTAAGCAGTTGTGTTGTGAGCCAAGACGTGCAACAACATTGACAAGGCCACAAAGCAGCACAAAATAGAAGGAAGGAAAGGTCTCCAAGGAACAAGGAAGGACGAGAGGCCTTCTCCAAGGAACAAGGAAGGAGAGGCCTTCTCCAAGGAACAAGGAAGGAAAGGTCTTTTCCAAGGAACAACAACCAAGGCATAAAATACCGAAGAAGGCTCTGTAGCGAGAGAGTAAAGACATTTACCAAAGGGTATCCTCTTTTCCTTCTTATCGCCAAGCCTGGAAGCGGTGGTGAGATTTGAATGGCCCAGAAGGGCCCTGAACATCTGGAAGAGATCCAGATGGGCTGCTGGTGGGATCACCTTCCCTGCGCACTGTCATTTTTGGCACAGAAAAGCCAACCTTAATGCTCAGGATTTGATCAAGTCATGGTTTGCTTTGAGTTCTCTCACGCCTGCTTCAAAACCGAGATACTTAAAATCCGTCTGAATACAAGTCAGCAGCTTTTTAGCGTAACCTCCAGCAATTACCGTTTGTTAGTGACTTTGGAGAACATCTCAGCAGACGGGTCTCGTCACCACCCTGTAGAATGGAAAGCCTTTCCACCAGTTTGTGACATCATCACTAGGAGGCATACAGTCCCTGAACTCTGCAGTTGCCAGCTACTG
>JANHFR010002121.1:145129-161955 GCA_032468015.1 Mimophis mahfalensis | reverse complement strand
GAGGGAGGGAGGGAGAACTTACTACAATAAGTTATCATGTTGGAAGCCAGGACCCACTATTCCCGGGCAATATACCCGGGCAAAGCCGAGTCATCAGCTAGTCTGTCATAAAGGTGAGCTGGTTGCCTAATGCCTGAAATACAGTCACTTTACCACATGGAGGGGTGGAGAATGACATTTTAATATGGCCAGAAGGATTTGGAACCACAGAGTTATCCACAAGGCTACCACATCTAGTGGGCTTTGCAAGTCCAAACGATCAGTTGATGACTGTAAAAAGAGGCAGAAAGTACCTCTTATAGTTGCCTACATTTTTACAGATATGGCATCTCTACTAAATTAGGCTTTCAAACTCTTTAAAGTTTTTTTTGCTATATGTAGCTGAGCAATCTTTTCTCCATTTTTCTTTTTAGTACTTTATCATCTTTATTTTTTACCTTTCATTCCCATTTTACATATTCTAAGTTTATCTTTTGGAAAATATTTACCTAATGTGTAATATGATGGAGTATTTTTTTCTTTCTCTCCTTTCTTTGTTTGCTCTTTTTTGTACTAGTTTGTATTAGTTTTATCTTTTCTCTAAAACTTTTAATAAAATTTATTTTTAAAAATGCAATAAGAGAGCCAAAGCCTTATAGATATTCAAAAGGTAGCCTATTAAATACTATTTTCCCTTTTTTCAAAAATAAGAACTGGTGTGTGTTAGTGTTGTTTCTTCTTTCTGAAGAAAACTTCAAAGTATGTGTATGTTTAGGTGTGTGTATAATTGCCCTAAGTGGAGTAGTAAGAGAAAGATGAAAAGACGGTAAAGAAAGTAAGCAAGGAAATGCTGTCCTTTTGATGAGAAAAAAAATGCATTATGTATAAACAGTATATTGGTCAGAATAGTTTTATGAACTTAAAAGTTACAATTTTGAAAAATATATAATACCCAGTTATGACACCATAGCTAAACAGGAACAAAGATTCTACATATGCCATCTCTCAAACTGGCTGCTCCTTTATCAGAGTTTCCATGGGCCTCAGTTGCCCACAGTCATATTGCAGCAAACATACAATGTTCTGCCTTAAGCTTCAAATACTTCTTTAGCTGTTTCAACCTTCGAACAAGATGGAAATTATTATATCCAAGATATGGTTCTTCTTTCCATATCTGTTTAGAACAAAATCAAAGCATATAATTTTTATCTTTTTTCTTCTGAATCTTTCTGTGTCAAAGTGAAATGACAGGATTCAATGTGCTTTTAGGTAGAACACTGGAAATAGAATTTTGCCGATGGATAACAGCCTAATACTCCATATAAACTGACTTTATGTTTAATGAACTAAAGTCTGCACTGGAATAGGAAAGATTTGGGATCTACTTTTTTGGTATTTTTTTTAAATAATATATATCATCAATAAAAAAAGAGCACTCCTAAATGAGTAATGGGTACCCTGCCTTAGAAACTTTAGAAATGTTATAAGAGAAAACACCACCATGCAAGATTCTGAGAATTGCTTCTATGGAAATTTCATGGAACACTTTGGAAGTAGCCATTGGTTTGATAATAAAAGAACATTTCTTTAAGTAAAGCTTTCTTTAAGTAAAATTTTTCTAGAAGTTTAAATAAAGAATAACAAGAACTAATATAGAAAGAAGAAAGAAAGAAAGAAAGAAAGAAAGAAAGAAAGAAAGAAAGAAAGAAAGAAAGAAAGAAAGAAAGTTAATTGAAAATAAAAAAGAATTCTAAAAAAGCGCTTTCCAATTTTGTTTTACAGCAGTTTTATAAATTTACTATTATTGTTTACATTTTGTCTATAATCTATTTTTTTATCTTTATCATAAGCATATATCATTTCTTTTTTTCTGGCTTTCCACAAAAAGTCAATAAGGAGTTTCCAATCATTATTAAACTTAGGCAACGTCCCATTTCTAATTCATACAGTCAGTGTGGCCATTTTCCAATTCAAGTTCCATCGTGCTCCCTATCCATTCCTCCATTATGGATACACTTTTCATCTTAAAATTTAACGTGCCAAATAAAAGAGATACCGAGAGACAGAGAAAAACAGAGAGATGGGATTGAATAAGTCAAGTTGAGGTGACAGAATTCTGAAATAATTATGGATCTTCACTCCTGATTTTTCTATTGTGCTAAACTGCCTGGCAAAATACTAAGATTTTCCCTTTGTCCATGTTTTATTTTTCATGCTTGTATATTGAATCAAAATATTGCATCTATCAGAGGATGTCAAGTATTAGTATCAGGGATGGGCTGAAGGGGGTTCTTGGGGGTTCGGGAGAACCTCTTGCTAAGACTTTGACCAGTCCAGAGAACCCCAAATCCCACTGCTGGCTGGCCCTGCCCACTCCACCCCACCCTTCATAGGAGTCTCCATGTCGCCCATTTTGGATGCCAGGTAAGTGCAGGGTCCATGTAGAGGCCCAGGGAGGGCAAAAACTGGGCCTACCTGAAGTACCAGAAGTCCAGAAATGGGCCTATTTCTGGCCTCCAGAGAGCCTCCGAAGCCTAGTGGAGGTTGTTTTCATCCTCCCAGAGGCTCGAGGAAAGCCTCCAGAGCCCAGGGGCCTTTCCCCACCACAACATGGTGCAGGAGGCCGACTAGGTCATTTCTACCATGGGCACACCAACCCAGCAACGGGGCAGAGAACCCCTTGCTAAAGTTTTTGCAGCCCACCACTGATTAGCATAGCATTCACTTGAAAGAACAAAGATTTTCCACATTCCTGTGGCAACACATATTACTTAGATATTTCTTTAACTAAATGTATTTTTTACTTCTTACTTAGCTTCATTATGTTTTTTTTTAATTACAAACAAATATTCCAATTATTTTTCACTTTTTACTTGGAACATAAGCAAATGATTAAAGATTCAACAGAAAGGGACTTAAGTGAATAATTTAATATACTGAATGTTGAATAAGATACAGTAAACAAAACCAAGAAAAGGAAAATAAATTGCAACTTTTTAAATTAATCTAAAGATGCATCCTGCTAAAATGCACTGTTTTTATCATAAGCAATTGTGATATTCTGTAAAAAGAAAATACTGGGGAAATGTCTGCATTTTTTCTAATGATCTCAAGTGGAAACACTAAAGTATATACTGTTTATTTGGTCTTTGCTGCATATGTATCCAAGTTTAAGTTCCTAGATATTGCCAGTAAGTTTATTCTTATAGCCAGGAGTACTGTAAATAATTATGTTTTTGTTAATATATTTTTCTTTCTGTTTCAGCATTTTTTTTCTTCTTTTGTAAGCATGTTTCATGAACATATAGACATCTTAGGTACAAGAGAGCATCTGGGCTTTAGATTAGCAAGCATGAAAATCTACAAAGAGTTAGAATTACTCTACCCTGTAGAATCCTTATATATATTTACCCTACATTGGTTCATGTTACAAAAAGCTGCAAAAACACTGATTCTATGTTATTTTAATTATAGCCACTTGAATTAATAGTCTTCCTCCATGTTTTGCCACAAAACAGTAGGGCTCAATGAATGGTAAAATTATGTTATTGGATTGTTTCTATCACAGTTATTGCACATTTCTCTTTGCTGTTAATTATGGCACCATTAATTATTTTTTTCTTGATAAAAGTGACACAGATCGGAAGCATTGACCAATATTGCTGAAAGAGATTCTTCTCAGTGCTTTAATTTTTTTAAGATTATATTTATTACTGTTATGTTGTTTAAAAGTAGCACTTTTCTGTGATAAATAACAACATATGGGTTCAGTACAGATGCCAAATTGAATTAAATCCTGAATCTCTGCTGTAATTCATAAACTTCTCATGCTTTAAGACTGACGGGTTGGCTGTTACCCTCCATATTATTGAAAAGTATTCCAAAAGACATCACACAGTTTTTTATTTCCAATGTTTCCTCTACATATTTTTATCTTTGCATATATATAAATATAATTAAGACTTGGTTAAGCAACAACGTGGTTTCAAGTTCATCCATTTTGAATTTAAATCTCATTTGCAAATCATGATGGCTTTTTCTCCAACAATCAACAACATTTATTAACAAATTAAACTGAAATGGGTCTGACTGAGTTGGATTTAACTGAACTGATTGACCAATTTTATATGCTGTGCTAGCTGCTTCTTAAAATTATTATTATTTTAAATATTTTAAATATCTCAAAGACTTTCTTGTTCTTTTGCTCCAGCTTGAGAAATCCTAGTTACATTTATTAATGCTGTTTTCTGGAGCTGAATATTTCTCAGCCCTTGGGCTCCTTGGTGGTCTTTGAGTTGCTGTTTCTTGCAGATATTTTAATATCCAAGTAAGTAACTTCATCAGTGCTTGAATGAAGTGGGGTTTATTCTCTAAAACCTACCAAAACATCCTAGAGAAAGTAAACCAAAAGATTTAGCAGCCCCAGAAGAAAAAACAGGAGTCATCTAAAACATACAAGGACTGTAACAACCATTATGTAGGACAAATAGGCAGAAGACTAGAAGAACACCTCTATGAACACCGACCAGCAGTCAGAAGATACAATAAAAACTCCTTAATTTCATAATGCATGAACACACGTAACTATATTTTCAACTGGGAAACTGCGAGTATCCTACACTAAGCCAATTCCAAAACCACAAGAGAACTCCTGAAAGCCTGGCACTCAGAAAATTAGCCATCACAAGGCAGATAGAGATAAACAACATCTACATTCTATTCAAAAGAGACAATCAAAAATCCAAAAAGGAAACAAAAAGACCAAAATGCTTCACCAGCAATCAACACCTACATAAAGATTAACACCAAGATTGGAACCTCGACTTGAGACTACAATCTGTTCCGGGATTGCAGTTGTGAACCAAAGTGTTTGCAGCCTGAAGCTACGCCGCAAAAAGGAAGCTTTCCGTGCTGTTTTGTGCTCGCAAGCCAAATTTTGGATTGGAAATTGATCCAAAACTCGGCTTGATTTTCGGGTCGGAACCCGAAGTGGTTCCAACTGAGGCGTTCACAACCCGAGGTTCCACTGTACACAAAATAATCAATAATCCAACCAAGGAACTTTGAATTCAGACAAACAAGCTAACAGTAAAAAACAGCCAAATCAAGGAAGCATTAAGAACACTTTCACCAATACTGACAGGGCAAGTCACTAGTGTATAAAGAGAAGAAACCCCAGTCCCTTCTAGCATTGAGCTCTTCAGAGCAAGTTCAGTAAGAAATGCCACCCTAAACCAAAATGGGTTATCGCTTCAATTCTTATTGTTCTGAGCCCTTCACCAGCAGACTGAATAGGCAAAAGATGCTTCTATGCATGTTGTTCATGCCCAGCTTACTTCCAGTTCTTCCAATCAGTTACTGAAACTACTAGTAAGGCTTTACGAGGACACAAGAGGCTTCTGCAAGGAAATTATATCACCTCTCAACTGCTAGATAATAGGGTCTCTTGACCTGTCATTCACTGAATTCCTTACCTTATAAGCATGTCGGGGGTTTTTTTCAAAATAAAGGTAAATAAACAATATTCTTCTAAGTATGAACCATTGATAAAGTTATCTAAATCCTAGCTGGGAGCCCAGTGCTAATATCTGAATGCTCCTAGAACTGCCGCTCCTTCTGTTTAATGAAATTGAATGCAGTAAGATGGAAAAAATGGCATGTTCTTCCTTCTGGGAGGTCTTGACATGCAAATACAGTGTTTCTCAACGTTGGCGTTGCTGGCTGTGGAATTCTGAGAGTTGAAGTCCACGCATTTTCAAACTGCCAAGGTTGAGAAACACTGTGCTAATAAGAATGCATCACAGTGATGAAGAGGAAATAGAGAAAAGTCAAATGAGTTGCAATCTTGCCTGATACCTGAATTTCCAGTAGTCCTGCTCTCCCTCAAATCTTCCCAAAGTCTATAGATACATTTTAAGATTCCATCATAACCATAAAAAACCACAATTTTTTGAATGAGTTTGCTAAGCACTTTCCATATAAAACATCAAAACATTACACTTAGGTGTTTTGTGCCTTATAGGTATAGAACTAATGCCAAAAACCCCTGCTGGTCCTCAGTCATGTGCAAATCAAACCTTGGTATTATCTATAACCAACCATAATATTAAACTACACAGATTATATTACCAAGTACTATGTTGATACATCAAGGAGTTTCAGGAGGCATTGATACGAAAGAATGGGCCCTAGATGCCCTTCGCAGCATGATAGATAAGAATCATGTACAATACAGGTTGTTGATTTGGCTGCTGTGTATACTTGTCAGGATTCAGGTGCTACATAGTGGAAGATATTGTGTGCTATCTTAAAACAGTCTAAATAGGCAGTTTAGCCATTCCTATCAGTAATCATGATTCTGTGGCCATCCCCTTTAGAATAATCACATCAAGAGTCTCTGTAACTTATCTGGAGAGTTCTTAAGCAGATTTGTTTCTCTGCTAACAGTTTCTTTCCAAGGGCAAAGGTCAGGAACTATGAAATTACTTTTTTGGGGGGGGGAACACTCTGCATTAAATGGCTGTGTCTGCACAGTATTAATTTTGTGGCTGGCTGTGAATTGGTGCCCCAAAATAATGGACTAAAAGTTCATTCCTGCTTCATTTTATGAATGTATTATTGTCACAGCATGTAATTACAATCATTCACAGTGTGAACATGGGTCTGAATAGTAAATTGTCCTGAAAACAGACTTCTCTTGTGAATTTATGAATTTTTGCAAGCTTACCTCTCATAATGATTAATATTGTATCACTATTCACTTGCAGTTCATTCAGCAGTGCAGCCACCATATCTTCAACCCCCAGAAGTGAAAAAAGCATCTAACGTACAGTTGGAAATAAAATCTTATGACAGCCTAATTAATGGATATTGTTCCTTTGCAGAATGAAGATGCAGAAAACTATAAAAGATTGCTATGAGATTCAGGCTCCAATACTATTAAAGCTGAAGCAAAAACATGTTCTGAAAAGTAAATCATCTTTTCATTTTCAGTTTTTCTCACTTGCCTCAGTAATAGTAGTTTTTAATAATAAAAAAACCAGTGTCTATGGATACAGGTTAGAAAAATCTCATATAAACTGATGACCGCTAATTCAATCTTTGTCAGATTTATAAAGAATAAACACCAATTACATTTGCTGTTTTACTCACAGTGCAGTATAAACATGCATTTTTAAATCACTTAGAAAAAAATTCATCATGTAAGGAACAACTCTAACTGTTGCCTTTATAGTGAAAAGGATGAAACATTTGACTATTTGATCAATGGCTGCAGCAAAATTTAACAAACTGAATCCAAGCAGCATCAAAATTTGTCATTGGAAGCTTTGCCAATAAAGATCTGGATTTAAATGTAGCAAGAACTACTGGAACCGTCAAGTTGAGAAGATTTTGGAAAATAAGCAGATTAAGATCTTATGGGACTTTAAGATCCAAACAGAGAGACATCTCATCTAGAACAACTTTATATCTCTACCCCAAACCAATCCAACGATGCTCTGAATGTGATGTCCCAGTGCCTGGAAGCCATATGGATCTGGATGGGGACAAACAGCCTCAGAGTCAACCCTTCCAAGACTGAGTGGCTGTGGTTCCCAGCATCCCGTTTCGTTCCGTATGTTCCATCTCTGATGATTGGGAGAGAGATCTTGACCCTCTCAGAGAGGGCTGATAATTTGGGTGTCGTCCTGGATACTTGGCTGAATTTAGAGGACCACCTTATGGCCATGACCAGGGGCCTTTTTACCAGGTTCACCTGGTACACCAACCGCACCACTTTCTGGATCAGAATGCCTTGTGCACAGTCACTCATGCCGTCGTCACTTCCCATCTGGACTACTGTAATGCTCTCTACATGGGGCTCCCCTTGAAGAGCACTCAGAGACTTCAACTGGTGCAGAATGCGGCCACGCGGGTTGTTATGGGGTTGCCTCAGCACTCCCATGTTACACCACACCTGTGCAGCCTGCATTGGCTGCTGGTGGTTTCCGAGTGAGATTCAAGATGTTAGTTATGACCTTCAAAACGCTCCATGGCTTAGGCCCAGGGTACTTGTAAGACCACCTACTGCCACCAACAGTATCCCACCATCCAGTACGGTCCCACAGAATCGGCCTCCTCAGTGTGCCATCAGCCAGACAATGTCAGGCCAACTATACCCAAGCAATGCCTGGTTATCAGCTAGTCTCTGATATTTTCTATTTTTTTCCCATTCCTATCATATCCTTCTGCAGAGAGGAATCCCATGAATCTCTCCAGGGTACAACAAAGAAATCTCTCTAACACTTACAATTTTGCAACAAAGAAGCACTGCGTCAGCATTCCATGAAACTTCCCCATATTCATTCAGCACTCAGACAAAAAATGCATCCAAGTAAAAAAATTTATTTAGAGAAATCGCGTTGGCATACCCAGGAAAACCTGAATCTAAAAGTTCTACATTTTCCCTGCACAACTGAAAAACCAAAACCCATCCCTCTGAACCCTCGATCCATCAGGTGATCCAATCACAATTCACCCAAACTGGAAACTTCCCACCAACTACTCCCATCACAGGTGCAGGGTGAATCAGCCTTGACACTAAAGAGGAATGTTATGTCTAAACAACCATCACACACTCAAATTCCCCCTCCCTAATTCCCAGGCACAAATTTGTGGCATCATGGAAGCTTCCCGAAAAAATGGCTTCTAAAGCTGACACACTGCATTAAAAGAAAATATGTTTTTAGTCTGAACATTCTTTGAAGCTATTTTCAGATGCAAGCCAAGATAACCAGCTTCATTAAAATTAATAGGTTCATAATAAGTTCTATTTAATATGGAGTTTGCCCTTGTCCTAAATAAAGGTATTGGGGAGCGACCAAAAAAAAAGCCATTTGTAAATTTATGTTCCAAGAATTAGGAATTAATTGTTTTCCTGAAGCAGAGAAGAAATAATGAAATGGTTTACTTTCTAGAACGGATGGCGACAAATATTGTAGGAGAGTCAACTTCAAAGCTTAACTGGTAGTTGTTTGTTGTATGAAAAAGTAGAACTTTTAAAAGAAATCTTCTTTTAATTTAGCTCTGAGAATTGGGAAGAGTGAAAAAGGAGGGAAAAATGAACATGATGCTAAATAGATATATGCTAGAAAGATTGAGATTAAAGTACATTGTGGTAGTTTTCAGGGACATGTGACACATGTGAAAAGGAGGACAGTTTTGATTGGACAGTCATGGTCATCACCTTGAGATTGTTGACAGACACACACATACAGTTGGCTTTGTCATTTTCATTCACATGGTATGCCCACAGGAGGAAGATTTCTTCCATTTTATTTGAAACTTTGATACAATGGAACAACATGCACACAAAAAAATGAACATATTTTGTCTTCTCCTTTCTGATAGACTATCATACCAAAGCTTACCCCTTTTTTTCATTAATAGGTCAGAAAGTATTGGAGTCTTATTTTTTAAAAAGATCCAATGTAGGGAAAAGTGAAACTGATAGATTCATCTATCATAGGAAGATGGCTAAGGAAGCATTGTACTCTGTTATGCATATGCCAAGAAGCTGCAAAACTAAAGATGCTTGATGGCCCATAATGAAATCAAACTATATAGGTTTCCATCAATCTTTCATGAATAAACAAAAAAAGAATCAGAAGAAAGCAAAAGAAAATGCACATCCCACTATTGTGAGAAAACTGAAGGAGTATAGAAGAATAAATATGGGCTGAGGGTACAGCTACTGACATAATCTAAGTATTAGGAGACAATGATCACATTATCATTTGAAGCCAGTATGCATGAGCATTTTTCTCAAGTGTGAATACAAGGAACTAACTCCTGCAATAAATCACATTTTCTCATTGTAACAAGTCTAATATGTATGAGGTCAAATGCATCCTAGCAGACTACACAAAATGTAAAATCCATCTCAAGAGGCACAAGTGCTATATTATTCACTGGGTTTAATCCATCTTTCTCCATTTCTGAATTTTTAAAATTTAAATGCAGTGCTTGACATACAGTACTGTGTAGCACCATGAAAGCAGAGCTGTGTTTGCAATCCAATTGTTAGATTCCTTGGAATAACTCAAGCTGAATTTAGTCAATAGACATCCCTTCTGCTAGCCTCCTGTGTTTTGTGATGTATTGATCCAGATGTGGATCAAATCTTCCATCTTCCCTTAGCTTGGCTACATATTTTTCAATATGTATTTTAGTCTACCAGCTAAATTTATCTGACACAAATATGCCAAGCCAAATATGCCAAAACATATTGTATTTTCCTATTACACTGATAAAAATGTGGACCCTAACATGGAGAAAATGGTGCCACCAATTCCGAATTACATGTCTGATTAAATATTCAGGTATCCAACCCTAATTTTTTAAGAGCTCAGGATTTAATGACTGCTCAATGGACATATGTTATACTTTTTCTCACATTTATAAAAACAGATTATTTCGATTCTGTTTATGAAGTCATTAAATGTAGGCAAATGGAATTCTAAACCAGCTGCCTATCTCTGTATACAATGATGTTCTCTACCCCATCCCACCAGTGGTTATTGGAATGCCTTTTTTCAGCTAGAAGTGGACACAAAAGAAGGCAGTAATGTATACCTGAGGGGGAGTTGATGGATCCCTATTCATTCTTTTTCAGACTACCAAAGGGTCCTATTTGCTCTGTCCATCAATTCAAAAGTAATAAGAAACCATTTTTATTTACAATTCACCAAATTGGCTTTGGGGGCTATGTTCAATGCATAGTTTTCTCACTGACTTGGTTCTAGCATGCTGTAGAAATGTGTTTTCAGAACCATTAGAATGTAAGAGTCTTTGTCCAAAGGATTACAGCTATTACTCAGAAGTCTGACTCTGAAACATCTGAATTCCATTTTGTGATGAATAAGGTTTATTTTCAGAATAAAAATTTTATGAATGGATTTTGAGATGTGAAATCATCAACCTCTTTTCTCATGAGGGTAGAAAAACACTGAATTAAATAACAGTCCATTTGGATTATTTGTTCTGCAGTATATTCACCAAAATAATTAATCAAACGTGTGTTTTAATATATTTCATGACTTCTTCTTGTTTTTGAGCAGTAGCAAAATATCCTCAGATCTCAGTGAGGAGCTATCTTGAGATAAAGACCAAAATATTACCTTACTGGTTTAATTAAAAGCAAGCGTATCTGCATGTTTCACTGCCTTTGTCTAGAAATCAGCAGGATACATTTTAATAAATTCTGTAATTATAATCAGGGATCTACTAGACTGTTACATGCTAAGTATGTCATTTAAAAAAATAACTGGAAATGAGAGGCATAATGATGCCAAATTATAGAACAGTGCCTGTTGCATATTTTCCTCTCTATGAAGTTCCAGGAAAGACTACAGCCTTTGTATACAGAAGAGTCTCATTTTTTCATTCCTGCTTTTTTTTAAATAAGTTTTTTAAAACTGCCAGTAATCCTAGAAAAATCTTACCTTTCAGAGATACAAAGGAGATCTACCAGAAATTAATATAGCAAGGACTAACAAAATAAACAAAATACATCGGCCTTCTTCTTACTCTGTGTAAACAATTTTAAAAATACACTTGTGAGAGATGCATCTAGAAAATAACATTTTTGAAAACTGCATTAAAAAAGAGAAATTATAGTTACAGGCTTCTTTTTAAAAAACATTAAACCATGAAAATTTATTTCAGAGAAGTATCGGGGATTTATGTAACAAAACACAATCAAGAAAATTTTCATTTAAAAATGGTTTCTTGGCAAATAACATTTTGGTGTTAAGGCAAAATTGCATACAAAATTTGCATACAAAAGATTAGAGAAAGTGAAAATAAGAAAGGATATATCTTCATGGATTTAAAATTAAATGGGACTTTAAGTGAAAACTGATATATTGGAATACTGTTTTACCAACAGCAACAATGAAAGTACTCAATTTATGTAGAACTGCTTGTATTGATTTTATTCCTTATTTTTTTTTATTCTTTTATAAAGGTAAAGGTAAAGGTTCCCCTCGCACATATGTGTTAGTCATTCCCAAGTCTAGGGGGTGGTGCTCATCTCCATTTCAGAGCCACAGAGCCAGCGCTGTCCAAAGATGTCTCCATGGTCATGTAGCTGGCATGACTAAACGCCAAAGGCACACAGAGTGCTATTACCTTCCCAACAAAGGTGGTCCCTATTTTTCTACTTGCATTTTTGTTTACATGCTTTCGAACTGCTAGGTTGGCAGAAGCTGGTACTTTGTCTCCCACTGCTAGAGTTTCTGGACCAACCTTTTTTTGTCCGCCTGTGTCTTATAAGTTGGGGAGGCATATAGCAAGGCTTTCTGCATGGTGTCCCAGACCTGGAGTATGAGTTCTGTTCACTCTTTCAGGAGAATGTAGTCTGCAGGTTGAGCTAGTAATTCTGGAATCAAGTTGAATTCCATCCCACTAATGACACAGAGCAGGGTGCACCCCATGCTGCACTATACCGTATTGCTGGAAGCTACTTCTGCAAATGGTAGCAGGCCCACCCAATCTGTTTGTTGGTATGAGACATAGGCCTGGAAATAGCACTCCACCATCGCACTGGCTCGCTCTACCATGCCATTGGTGCTTGGGTAGTATGCTGAACTCAGCCCCTGTGATGACCCAATCATCTTAATGAAACTCTGCTAGAAGCATGCAGTGAATTGAAACCCTCTGTCTGATATAATTTGCTGCAGTACCCTGTGTAACCTATAGATGTGATGGATTAATAACTTAGTGAGGCGATGTGCCGAGGACAATCCAAGGCACAGGACAAAATGGGCCTGTTTGGAAAACAGATCCACTACTATCCAAATCACAGTACACCATTGGCTCTCCAGTAGCTCAAGGATAAAGTCCATGGTGATGTCAGCCCACAGTCTAGTGGACTTAGATGGGTTGTAGAAGGCCTGGGGGGTTGTAGAAGGCCTGGGGGCCTTCTATGGGTTGTAGAAGGCCTTGGGAGTTCCTGACCCGGGTCTTGGTTGTGATGCAAATGGGGCAACTTTGGACATAATTCTCGATATCGGCCTGCACGCCAGGCCACCAGAACTGGTGTTTTGTTAGGTGTAACATATTTAAGAACCCGAAGTGGCCAGCCTGTTTGGAGTTGTGGCACCTGTATAGAACTTTAGATCATAGCAATAGGGGTACATAGACCTTTCCCCCTTTCCATGCCAACCCGTCCCGAAGGGTAAGAGTCTTTTTGTTGGCTGACACCCTGCATTAATCTAAGTAATGTCATACAAGCACACAAAATGTGAAGATCCTAAAAGCAGTTTTCTTACAAAAATCTTGAAACCATTTATGTGGTTTTTTGAGAGTCTCTCTATCCATTTATATGAAAAGTTTTCTCAATTTCCAGGCAATAAAATAATTACAAATAAGTATTTTCTGTACTGTATTAAATGATAAATACCAGAATAGCAACTTTTGAAGCAAATCTGATTTCTTGTTAAGAAACTTTAAACTCATATGTGCTGAAATAATCAGGCAGGTGGTGTTTATTTCCTTTTACTGAAAAATTCTGATCTATTTGTTTTATAATTTCATTTACTTCTTTTTTCTATTTTATCATTGCTATCTGTCCTGAGCACTATTTTAGCAGGACCTTGGGATATAAGTGAAAGAAATGGCTGTAAAAATATATACCTATTAGGAATATATCTAAGTATCATGCTGGTAAAACATTAATAAACCTTGCTAAACAGAGTCAGACTTGGATGTGGCCATTTTAAAGCAATGTACTATATTCTACATAGTCATAGAGTATTTTGGCTACTGTTATGGCCATCTCACTTTAAGAAAGAATGAAAGAGATTAGAACAGCTACACAAAAAGGGCAATGATTAGGGAGGAAATTAGTCTTGGGAGGAGAGATTGAGAAAATAGGTTTGTTTATCCTGAAAAAGAACAGTTGGGGAAATGATCAGATAGCTACATAGAAGAACAGCCAAACCAATACTAAGAAATGTTTCTAACTGGATGGGTTCTAGAAGACCTGGACAGCCATTGTCAAGGTTGAGAAACAATGTCCTAAACAGTCATTTTCAACTCTATGGTATATAAAATTTCAGAGGAAAAGTAAGATATCTCTTGAATCCCACATAATGAAGATGCTCGTTTTACTATTTTCTAGTTTTCATTTAATAGCTTTACAACAAATAATAATACTGTACTAGTTCAGAAAGAAAAGTACAGAGCAGCCTTTCCAAACTGCATCATCATCATTGTTTGGGAATCCTCTTGGCTTACTAGCGCTTCAGAGAGGCACTTCCAAAACGGATTAAAACAATGGTACATTTGCTGAGCTGGCAATCCAGGAACAGAAAAGCAGAATTTGATATCCTTTTAGAAATAATGAAAAATGTGCTGAAAGAAAATGGGTTTGACTCAGAAGAAAGCCACAGATAATCTAGCACACATGAATGATCATTTTCACATTCCAGCCAAAGGTCAATTTGCTTGCAGCTAAAAGTGGTGAGATATTTAATTTGTCTGTTTACGTAAATGAGCCAGCTACATATGAGTGGAGTTATTTTTCTTTTGTCACATAGGCTTTATATGTACATGTAAATGGTCTTCAGTTTCACATTTAATAACAGAAGCAGGACATGTAGATGAGAGGATCTGGGAAAAGAAACTGAGCCACTGGATGGCCATGTCAAAGTTAGCAGCTGTGTTCATTATATTCCTCTTTATTTCCTGCTTCCTTCCCTTGCAAGGCAAATAGAAAAAAAGTAGGGCTTTTATCTGCTGCATATTTCTTACAATATATATGGTATTAGGCATATTCACAGATCGTAATAGTGAGAAAAGAGCAAGGTCTTTCATTTTCAATAACTACAAAATGCAATTAAAGAAACTTCAAAGAGAATCTTGAAAAAACATTCAGTTGAGGGAAATTATAGGAAAATTAGCCATCCTTATCGTAACTTTACAGACGCTGGCAGATGCCATTCAATGTTTCTGTCAAGATTGTGAAATTTCCACCCATAGAGTCACACATATATTACATGCTACCGACTGACTTTTCTTCATTTCACTGAACTCTCATAAAACATCCTGATTTTAGATTAGTGACTGGAATAAACTGGTCAGTGGTGGACTGTGGGACACAGGAACCACCAACAGATTCTCCAGCCTGTCTCAGGCAATTCCAGGTAAATATGTTTCAACCTCTTCACTTCTCATATTTCAAAATAGGATGACTTCTTGAAAATTTAATTCAGGACATGGAATCATAGAAAGTACATACCACTGAAGAAGTGGAAATGGAATAAAAGAAACACAATGTAGTTATAAATATCTCTTGGTTTTCAACTAACTTAATAATTGCAAGAATATCATCCTTCCTAGAACAGAATTCTTTATTTGCAAAGTGTGATTGTACACACAAGGAATTTGTCTTTGGTGCATATGACTCAGTGTACATAAAAACAGTTGTAAAAGGAATAATTTTCCAGTGAATTTCAATGAAATAAAAACACAAGGAAATCATTTGAAAAAAATATCACTGCTACTTAACTGGTGTTATGAGGGAACATACATCATCCGCATTGGCACAGTGGTTAAAATGCAGTAGTATTTCAGGATACTTCTGCTGACTGCTGGCTGACTGCAATTTTTCAGTTTGAAACTCACCAGGCTCAAGGTTGACTCAGTCTTCCATCCTTCCAAGGACAGTAAAATGAGGACCCAGATCGTTGAGGGCAATAGGCTGACTCTGTAACTGCTTAGAGAGGGCTGTAAAAGCACTGTGGAACAGTATTATTATTTATTTATTTATTTATTTCATTTATATACCGCCCTTTCCCGGGGGACTCAGGGCGGTTTCCAGGGCATTAAAAACACATAGTACAAAAGTTAAAAAAAAATATTAAATAATAACACGCCTGCACAAACAAATAAACAATAAAAACCCCACCCCTCAGGGCAGACCAGCAGATGTAAAAAGGAAGGACTTTAAGTCCTTGCGGAAGGTGCTCAAATCCGGGGCGGTCCGTAATTCCACTGGCATATCATTCCACCAGGTGGGCGCTCCGACCGAGAAGGCCCTATTCCTAGGGGCCGCCCACCGACATTCCAATACCGGTGGCACTCGAAGGAGACCCTCCCGATGAGAACGAACCAGATGATGGGACGATGATGACGGCTGCAGGTGTCCCCTCAAATATTCCGGCCCCAAACCATGAAGAGCCAAACCATTATAGGTCAAAACCAGCACCTTGAATCTCACGCAGAGGGCAACTGGAAGCCAATGCAGTGCGCGAAGTAGAGGTGTTACATGGGAGTATCAGGAAGCTCCCATCACAACTCATGTGGCTGCATTCTGCACCAGCTGAAGCCTCCGCGTGGTTCCCAAGGGCAGCCCCATGTAGAGCGCATTGCAGTAGTCGAGTCGGGAGGTTACCAGTGCATGACTGACTGTGCATAGGGCATCCCAGTCCAAATAGGCAAACCTGTGCGAAAGCTCTCCTGACCACGGCCCCCACGTGGTCCTCCAGCATGAGAGCTGAGGAGAACTCTCAAGTTGTGCGCCCTCTCCACAGGAGGTAACACCTCACCTCCTATGGGCAGCGTTGGAACCATTTGGATTTCCCGGGATGCTGGTATGAACAGCCACTCGGATTTGGGGAGTTTCAGTCGAAGCCTGTTCCTCCCCATCCAGACCCGAACCACCTCCAGGCACTGGGACAGCACCTCAAGGGCATCACTGGGGTGACCTGGGGTGGATATAAACATTTGGGTATCATCAGCATACTGATGATACCCCACCCCAAAGCCACGAATGATCTCACCCAGCGGTTTCATGTAGATGT
>JANHFR010002121.1:133750-145029 GCA_032468015.1 Mimophis mahfalensis | reverse complement strand
TTTAATCAAATTTATATGCCGTCCTACTCCCGGAGGACTCAGGGCGGCTTACAACATAGTAAAACAATAAATACAAAAACAATTAAAAATAAATAAGCAGGCATATACAAAGAATGAAAGCTATTGCTGTTGTCTCCCAACAATTGATAAGCACATGGATATGTGCTTCACAGTTTGTAAGCCACCCTGAGTCTCTGATATAGATATAGATATAGATATAATCTCCAAAGAACTGCCTCACTGCTGTAGACTTAATTGCTACAGTATAATTATCAGAAGAAGCCCTATTGCTTCTATAGGTAGAAGCTCCTTCGGGGCAGCTTTACTATATGTGTTTTACATTGTTTTTAAGTTACAAAATCTGAAAAGAACAACAAAAATAACAAACCACTTTCATGCTTTTATATAAGATGTCTCATAAATATTAATACTAGCCCACTGCTTTTGTTCCTGTTTCATACACAATATTTCATTTTGTTCCCTGAGAAAAACTTCCTATAATATTAAAAGCTTCAGGTATTTTAAATATTGTTCTTCTTAGTATCTTTGGTCCAAAAAATAATTTATTTTGAAGAAAAATGATAAAACTGTGTGTGATGGACATGTTAAATGCCAAGGATTTAATATCTCGTAAAAATATATGGTCCCTGTCCATATAGCAAAGACAAATGGATAGACTTTTTTCCATTTTTCTGTTCATTTTTGTTGTTATTCAGAACCATTAAGAAAGATTTTGTTACAATTTTGTCTAGATTAACCTTTACAATCTTTTTGATTGCATATACTAATAAGACAACTCTTTATAACATTACTTATATCCAATAATGGGCTCAAGTAATGGTATTCCAAAAATGACACTTCTACAGTATGTATAAATATACATAATTAGCTTTTGAGAAGCACTTTTCTCTTTTAATTTTCTTACTGAGAGCATTTATAATTGAGTCAGACACCCTCTGTTGTGCCTGAACACAGCTTCAATTGAAAGCCTCCTTCAGTCCTATTCAGCTGCCACTGTTGACCAAGAGAGAAAGATGGATGGCAGCAGTTCTCAAATATATTTTGACCATGTTGTCTGTTGAGATGTTTCATATGCCTGAGCGATTCAAAACTCCTGGCACCAGATAAGTTTCTTCTTTGATATGAGTCCTGACCAAGTCAGTCTGTGGGATGCTGCTGCTGATTTTAGTGATGTGTCCTTCAGACAACAAACTGAGTGATGATGTTTTGGGAACTGCATTGCTAATTGGAAATGATTGTTAGAAGTAGTGAGTGACATGTGTAAGAAACATGCCGATTGAAGGATGTGGGAGACTTCTGGATATAAGAAGAGTGCAGATTCTAGAGTTCTGGTTTTACAGTCTTTATTATTGCCATTGTGACTGTTTATAGAAGCCTCAGGAGCACCAGCTACTGCTCAGCTTGTTTCCCAGGACTGGTGCTGTTGGACATATCAATGTCATTATGATCACATGGTTTAAGTTATTGCAATAGGGAGTGGATGGTCTAAGTTAAAGGTGAGATTCTACTATCTCAGCCATGAGGTCTGGTGGCTTTGGACTATAATGCTGGAAATCTCTGTGGGGGTTTTTGTTTTGTTTTGTTTTGTTTACTATTAGATGGGCATTTTCCAGTCCAATAGTTGGCAGGCACCAGGATTCCCACTTTCTAAAATTTATTCAGTTTGTTCTACACCTACTTGGGCCATGTTACTATTGATGGGAAGCAATGAGAGACGTGCTGCAAGACTGCTGATTTTGACTTGCTTGGCTGGGAAGTTTTTAGGAATGAGTTGGGAAACAATCAGAGTATTTTGATACAAAAGGGTTTGAATGAATATGAATTATTTATGAATAGTCCAGGGAAAGTTTGGGACACAGACACCATTTTGAATATCCAAGAAAATATGAAAATATTCCCCGGTGTGAATAGCAAAGATATTTAAAGATAAATCAGCTAAATGTTAGAAGTGTAAACAATTGCCTGGAACTTTTTATCATATGTGGTGGACTTGTGGACAAGTTAAAAGGTACTGGTTGAAGGTATGTAACTGGTTGGAAGAAATGACTATGCAATATATTGAATGGAACCCTTTCAATAGGAGGAGTGACAGGCAGGGAATAGCAGGGGATGGTCAGTGGTGGGATCAGCCAACAGGGAGCTGCAGCAGAGGGCTGAAAGAGCTGCAGGTGGCTCCAGAGCCACAGTTTGCAGACCCCTGGGCTAGAGAGACAAGCTTAGGGCTGCTACTAGTATGGTAGTATACATTCTAAATCTGATGTTCAGCATTTCAAACACATTCTTTGTAATTTGAGAATGAAATATTATTTCGTTTCTTTTAAAATATATAAATATTTTATTGATTTACAAAATTTACAAAAGAAACATATACATCAACCAATCTCAAGTAACAAATCGTATACCCCCCACTCTCACCACCACCCCACAATCCCCATATCAATATATAATCCAAATACTTTTCCTACATTCAAGAACAAACCCATTTGCTTGTTCCTATTTACAAAATATTTTGCTGCATAGGCTCAAAAATACACCAGTTTAAAGCACTCTTAATCAACAATTAGTAATATCATATACCTACTATACAAACTCATTCCCCTTACTATATACATTTTGTCACTCAATGAAATTGAACCTTTATCCTATTCCCAGACTTTTATTCAACCACTTGTACCAGTTGTCCCAACTCTTAAAGTATTCTGAGTCTTCCATATCTTTCATCAAGTAGGACATCCTGTCTGCTTCTGCACTGTCTAATATTTTTATGATGGTGTCATATTCTGTTGGGATATCTTTATCTTTCCACTTCTGGGTGTAGACTATCCTTGCGGCAACTATTATTTCATTTCTGATACAGTGGTCCAATTAGGGAAAGTTTAAATTAGCATTCTCTCAACTGATAAAAGTCTTTTTTTTTTCAATCAATTTCTATTAAAATTTTATTTATTGTATGAATGTTTCATTCATACAAAAAATAAGTACAACCTGGAATTGTTAAGACTAGTAATGTGGGAATCTGTGACTTCCCAATGAGAGAGGAAGATTATATAAACATACCTTTATATTTCTTTACAATATATTTTCATGCATTGTTTCAGATACTTCTTAAGTTGCTGCTATTATTTTTCGATGAAAAACAGTTTCTTAAAGAAGATGCCATTATGAAATACAAGCTGAACAGTATAGCTTAATATACTCTACCCACTCAGACATTTGCACTCAGCTAATAATTATTTTTCCAGATTTCCTGGGAAGGGCTATGGATTGATGTTAATATCTCTTACATGTGAAGCTCAGGTCTAAGATCTTTTCCAGAGTTGGATGATCATTGCCAAACACATTACCAGAGGAAAGCCCCAAGCTTCAAACATTAACATCAGCACATAAGATGAATTGGTATTAGCTGGTTTTGAACTCTAAATATTCCTGTGCCAAAATGTTTCACTTATTTGTTTTGATACCACAGTGGGATTTGTTTTACAACCATTTAAATTTATGTTTGTATTGATTCTTTGTATTATATGATATGTTTTAAATATACAGTGAGTTGCTATGCATACAGTTTGAAAGAAAAGTAGGGAAAAGAAAAGTGGTAAAACAGATTATGGTAAGGCTTTGGAGACAGAGTTCTTCCCTAAATACTAATAAAACCCTTTAGTACTTTAGTACTTTTCAGGGAGGATCCAACATTTTCCTTTATTCATTAATTATTTCTATGCAAAGATAATCTTTTTGATTTAGATTTCAGTTCAATCTAGACACTTGTTCAATCCCTCCTTCTAAGATTGGAGAAAGACTCTGTTTTCTCCCATGAAATTTCTGAGGTTAAAGAATTCTGTTTTTTCAAAGGAATAGGAGGAATAGGAAGTGTAGTGAAGATAGGACATAAAGCACATACAACGAAGCTTTAAATGTGAAGGATTCCATCACCCATAAGAAAAAAAAGGCTGCCCAATTATTTTTAAAAATCTAATAAATTCCCTCTGATTATAATACCAGGATGTATTTTTGTTTACTTTTTATGTATAAAAACATTGTTTGTTCTGCCAGCTGATTTTCAGATGTTTTATTCTTGGGCATTTCAATTTAACCATAGTTAAGTTTATCATAAGAAGTGAATGTTCCTTTCCTTGCCAGATTTTCTCTTGAACTGAGCTTTTTTAGCCCTGTGTTTGGATAGGAGAATATCCAACACACTAGAAATCACAGACTCCTTTCTCATTCATCCACTCCACATGCTTTGGAAACTGGAACACCCCCAATCCTTTCCACTCCCAAGCAAGCAAACCCCTGCTTTCTGTACATCTTCTGCAGGTTCATGTTTAAGCATGCTGCTCTGAAGCCTCTCCTCTAGTCTGAGCCCTAGAATAAGCTGAAGCAAAGAAATTGACATGACAATAGGTTACAGTTGCTTCAAAAAAAGGGCAAGACTGGCTTTGTTATGTCTACAGTGGAACAGATGTGAGACAGGATGCCAAAGGCTAATTGCCTTTTGTAAACTAGAGAAGACTTATTTGGGCAAAACAATTTGTTTTATTAATGATTTTAATGGATCTTGTTGGATGCAAGAAATACAAAATCAGCAATTTGCATAGGTGAAATGAGATGTTGATTCCCAAGATAGGATTTCACAAATGCAGGTTTTGAAAAGCTCTGCCAAATGCTTCCTGTGTTTATTAAAGTCTTCACATAAGCTTGAACAAATGTTTTATGGAAGTCTTACTTATTGTTTGGTCTGCTTTGATGTGCATATCTATGGAATCCACTTATGGTCATGGTTTTACTTTATGTGATTCTACTAAAATATAATACCCAGAAAAGGAAAGAAAAACAAATAAAAATATGGCATTAGAAGAACAGTCTAAAATTAATTCTGTCTTCACAGCTTCTATTGCATGCATGCAGAAACATAAGAAAAAAAATCTTATATTGTAAGTTAAAATAAATAGAAACTGCTGAAAAATTTGCCTGACTAGGGTACAGATAATTCTTTGTTGAAAGGCAGAGAAGAGTAAAATGGAACTGGAAAATAAAAGAAATGGACTTACTTGGGTTCATAAAATCTTATCACAACTTTTTTTAACATGAATCCCCCCAGATGTGTGAGGCTCCAACTCTTCTCATGACTGACTAGCTGTGGTTCCACATTGCTCAGACTAGAGAGTGAATTGGAGATTTATTATAACATTTTGTGACAGATCCCAATGGCAGTTTATTCTACAACAACCAAATAATTAATCTGAGCTGAAAATAATTTAATGATAGTACAGTCAACTGCTAACAATAAAGTTACATATGCTAACTCTAAACCACTTTCTGCAGAAAGTGAAAAGGAACTAAAGAGCCTCTTGATATGGGTGAAAGAGGAGAGTACAAAAGTTGGTTTGAAACTCAACATTAAGACAACTAAGATCATGGCATCCGGCCCTCTCAATTCCTGGCAAATAGATGGGGAAGAAATGGAGGTAGTGACAGATTTTATTTTCTTGGGCTCCAAGGTCACCACAGATGGGGACTGCAGTCAAGAAATTAAAAGACGCTTGCTCCTGGGGAGGAAAGCTATGACGAATTGAGACAGCATACTAAAAAGCAGAAACATCACCCTGCAAACAAAAGTGTGTCTGGTCAAGGCTATGGTTTTCCCAGTTTCAATATATGACTGTGAAATTTGGACCATATGGAAAGCTGAGAGTCAAAGAATTGAGGCCTTTGAGCTATGGTGCTGGAGAAGACTCCTGCAAGTCCCTCCAGGTCACAAGGTGATCAAACCAGTCAGTCCTAGCGGAAATCAACCCTGATTGCTCTTTCTAAGGCCAGATCCTGAAGATGAAAAAAGAATGGGCAAAAGAAGAATGGGACAACAGAGAATGAGGTGGCTAGATGGAGTCACTGAAGCAGTCTGTGTGAGCTTAAATAGACTCCGGGGGATGTTGGAGGCGGGAAGGCCTGGGGGAACATTGTTCCTGGAGTCGCGATGGGTCAAACACGATCTCGCAACTAACAACAAGAACAATCTCTAAACCAAAGGTCTAAAGCAGCAGTCCCCAATCTTTGCAGCTTGGGGGGAGAGAAACTGGCCTGTGCAAGCAGGAGGCTACCTCATGCATGCACACACATGCAGCCCTTGTGTATGTGGTGGGCTGGCATGTGCACATGTATCTCAATTTGCAGAAATGGTGGACCAGCATGCACACACACAAATGCCTGCCGTCCCATCACTCATACAAGTTGAGCTGTGCACACATTCCGGCCAGTCACTCATGTGCCCAACTTCTGAATATGCCATGGCTCAGTAGTGGGCTGTGGTCCAGGGATTCGAGACCCCTGATCTAAAGGATGGTAAGAAAAAAAGATGTCACAGTTAAAGTGCCACCAAAAGAATTAATATCCAAGAAAATCATCCAGCTATATTAGTAAAGCCATAGCAGATCATCTGATTCGCCCTGATTCTATGAAGACATATCCAGCTTCTGTGGGTGACTCCCAAAAAAGAGATGAAGTCTGCACATATACTTGGACTAAAAATGCATCTTAATATAAGCTATTATTTTTACCCACATATTGTCCCATTGTTCAAGTATTATATTATATCCAAAGTTCTTTGCCCATTGAATCATACTAGCGATATGCTTTACATGGTCATTCTTCAAGTTCAATTTCAATAACAATTTATAAATCTAAATAAACATAAATATGTTCATCACTACCACACTTTAGGATTTCCAATTCATTTTCTACGAAATCAAATCCATAGCTCTTTTTGTCTAGTTTAAGTCTTTCTTTCCATTGTAAATATGTAAACCAATGGCAAACACATTATTCTGATTCCAACTCCTCTTTAGATTTGAGGACAGATTTGAAAGATATTATTTGACCACAAGTCCACCACTCTGGCCTTACTTCCATTTCTTTTCTTTAAAAAATGCTTCCTGGGGACACACCCAGAGAGAACCTTACTTTATATTTATTCCAATCTCTTAGGATAGCATGTTAAAACCAACATTTGTTTTAACTTTATCATACCATATCATACCATAAATAGCCATGCCATCCAAATCTTAATTCATGGTGCTTTAGCTTGAGTAATCTTGTACTTTGGACAGTCACCCAGGAAAAAGTGCTTTCTGAAACCAATAGTGCTATGCTATGTTGAAAAACTTTAGACAACTATTGATTATGTGTGCCCAAGTCACTGCCAATGTCTAGCAACCACAAAGATTTCCTGCATGACAATTTGACATCAAAGAAACTTTATGTTATCTCTTTGTTACTATCTAGTGGTAGCCCACATTTTTGCAGTGTTAATGCAGTATGCAAAAACTACATTTTATAAGTGACTAAAATCAAATCTCCACTATCATCATTACATTATTAAAGACAAGGGAACATACTTCATAACTACTATGAATCTTCGAGACCCTAAAGGAAAATAAAAGGTATCTAGCGAGAAGAAATTTGCAGAGTCATCTGAATAAAGGCGCAATATTATGCCCACTCAACTGGAAATAAGTTCCGTGGCCTTCAGCAGAACATAGTGCACTTCTATATCACTTACCTTTCCATTCAGCAATCTCTCACAAGCAGTTTGAAACCATCCATGCTTACCTACATTTTTACAAGCTCAATTTGTTGAGAACATACAATAACCAACATGTTCCCTGTAGACATAGATGAATAGGAGAATGCGAAAAAAAGGTACCAAGTTCTCTGAACTGCTGCTTGTAAAAATCTATCATCACTAGTCCACAAAATCAGGAAAGAAAATATGTTGCTATTACTCCCTCCCTAAATACCCATATTTTGTTCATAGTATTCATTTATCAATGAATACACAGTAATTCTAAGCAACTACTTTGGAGCCAGTACCAGATTCTGTAGAGAGATTTCAGCATAATTTAGGACAAGACATCTAATGTGAGCATAAATATAAACCTATGAAGTCCTTAGTACTCCTGAGCTCGGTTGTTTTCACTAGCCAACTAGGTAACATCATCAGTATTAGTGAATTTGAAGTTTACAGTTTATATACAGTAGCCCATGCCTTGCATTGTTGCTGAGGGTGTGCTTTTTTCTTTGGTAATTCCTTGATTAGGGTATCTTTTCTGCCTATTTATCTAGTCTCAATCCCTTCTTATCAGAGTGTTGGCTGCTGGAGGGAATCTGTTCTAGTCCTTTTGTTTTCCTCTTAGCTTTTTGTTTTCTCTTTCGAATGGTGTGTAAATGTGGCTTAACTCTGTGTGTCTACTGGGGATTGATTTGCATGAGTGCCAGGCTTCCAGGAATTACAAGTAGTTTTGCATTTAGCTTGGTATAGGATGCTCACAGTTTTCCAGTTGAAACTATGGTTGAATCTGTCCGTGTGTGGAGAAATTGGAGACTTTTTAACATTTCTTCTGACTGCTTCTTGGTATTCATAGATGCACTTTGCTAGTCTTCTGCCTTACATAGTATCTGTTGCAGTGATTGCACTGCATGTTGTAGATGAGCCCTGTTTTTTTCTTCTAGGACTACTGGCTCTTTTGGTTTGCTTTGGACACTTTGGTGAGTTTGTGTGCTATAATAATGCCCTGTGATTGTAAAATATTTTTAATGTATGGCAGTGTTGTCATTTTCATAGCAATGATAGTTGTTTTTGTAGCAGGTTGAGTGTTCAGGCTCTTTTTGATAAAGTTGTGTGGGTAACCATTTTGTTGGAAGATGTTGTGTAAGCAATATGTTTACCTTTTTTTGTTCTGCATTTATGCTGTTCCTACACAGTTCCTCTTGTATGAGATTGAGTTGTTACTTTATTAATGGAACATTTGGTTAGTGTGGGTGGTTTTTTGATAGACTTCCTTTCTAATTTTATACTATATCCTTTGCTAATGAGGATATCCAGGAAGAGTAGTCTATTTCTTCTTCCTTTGTGAATTTTATTCCTTTGAAAATATTCTTCATTGTTTCATATGAGTTTTCTAACTGTTGGCTACATACTGGATCCATACTTTAATGGTCTTTGTGGAAGGGTTTTAGAGGGTGGGGCTGACATTGCAATGACATGACATGCCTCACAGGACCATTTAAAATCCAGTTGTTGGGAGGGTCCAAATGGACCTAAATCACCTCAGAGGGGTGATGAAGAATAGAGCACATTCTGTTGACCTCAGGGAGCCTGCAATCTCCCTGATTGATCCAGAGAAGGATCTCCCACCCAGCAGCAGAGAAAGGTGGCCATTGCAAGCTGCTCCAGAGCTGGGACAGCCACTGAAAGGAAGAGAAGATGAAAGAAGGTGTGATTGGTCTGGGTGAGAAATCTTTTTTAAAAAATTTGAACTTTTGACAGCAGTAGAAGGATGAGCCCCGTGGATGAAAGTGAAAGTGGGACCCAAAAGGGAGGTGGAATTGTTTTTCCACCTCTGGAAGACAGCGGCGAGGAAGGCTTTTAAGAGCTACTTTTGTAATTGAAAATTGATTAAAGGGCTGACTGAAGAATATGTTTAGAAAGCCAGATTGGGTATTTCAAAAAACTAAAGTTAGAAATAATTGGACACTGGACATTTATTGTATAGATATTTCTTTTTTATATATTTTTTACAAGTTTTTATAAGTTGGAATTGAAATAAACTGTTTCAAAGAGGAAGAAGAGACAACTAGAGCAACAGCACCATCTAAAGGGAAAAGTGAAAAGAAATACAAGACAGAGGAAAGAGGGAACTATGACCTTGGAAGTCTGACTCTGAAAATAACAATGATAAGAAATTGCTGGGTGCAAAGAAGTGAGAGAGTGGAACACTAAAAAAATTTTTTTTACAGTGCAGTTCTTGAACTTTATGAAAACAAAGTAGACAAGGTAAAATAGGAATTGAGCAGCAAATAACTCCCTTTTCCTTGGATTGCTTTTTTTCCTTTGCTTTGTTTGGATTTGTTTTATCTTTTTGCTCTGTGAACTCTCTTTTTGGACATAAGACAGCTGGTGGATTTTCCTTGGACTTGGTGAGCCGTTATGAATTATAATTAACTATTTTGATAAGCTATGACAAAATGGATTAGGGTCTGAAGAACGTGAAGAAAAGAAGGGGATTAGAGAGTGGCAGATACTTGGATTTGTTTTTTCTTTTTTCTTTGTGAATTCTCTTTTGAGACATAAGATAGATGGTGGTTGGATTTTTGGATTTGGTGGGCCATTTTGGATTACAATGAATTGTTTTGACAAGACTTGATAAAATGGATTAGGGTTTGAAGAACCTGAAGAAAATAAGGGACTCAGAGAGTGGCAGATACTCAGATTTGGATTGCAAAATTAAATCTATCTCCTCTTGGCTGGTCATGGAAGAAGTAGATGAACAAGCCTTGTTGATGCAAACAAAGTTTATTTTCAAGCCTCTTCTCATGAGAACTAGGTATTCAAGATGTATGGCGAGAAATATACCCTGAGAAAAAATGATATACATTCTACTTGAACAGACATCTTGTTCTAGAACAGATATGATGTGGATATCAGCAAATTTAATATCTAATATACAAGAAATAAGTATTGAAACAAGCACATGGGCAGATCATAATCTGATAAAAGTTATTTGGAAGGGACAAAAAAAGAAGTTAAGATGGGCAATGGACAATGACTCAATCAATACTAAAATAAAAGGAATTTATTCAATTTATGGAAAGAGAACTAGACTTCTTTTTCAAAGAGAATAAAAAAGAAGAAACTTCACTACAAAACATATGGGACACAGTAAAAGCATACATTGGACGGTTATAAAAAAGGGATATAAAAAACCAAATGGACTTAAAAAACATAAATTGGGTTTAATAGAAAAAGAAGAGTTAGCACCAAAAATTTAAGGAGCTAAACAAACCTTTTTTGAAAATGCAAATAAGCCAAGAAGATGGTTGTCATACAGATTGAAAAGGGAGAAAGAAAAGAAAATGATTCATCAACTAATGGATGATGAAGGGGTTGTATATTATCAAAATGATGATAAAAAGAAAATAATCCAAAATTACTATGAAAAACTTTGTGACCAAGAGATAATCTCAGAAGATAAAATAAAACAATATCTAGAAAAAGCAGAACTACCTACAGTATCAGACACAGTTAAAGCAATGCTAGAAGGAAGACTAACAATGATGGAACTAACAGAAGCAATCAAAAAACAAAAAAATAGCAAAATACCAGGCCTGGTGGACTACCAGCAGAGTTATACAAAACCTTACAAGACTCTTTAAGTAATTCAATGTTGGAAGTATTTAATGAACTTTTCATTGAGTCAAAGGTA
>JANHFR010002121.1:88665-103186 GCA_032468015.1 Mimophis mahfalensis | reverse complement strand
CACATACATACATACATACATACACACATGCATACATACACATACACTAGCCGATGACCTGGCTTCACCCAGGTACTTATTTATTGGAAATCCTGTAGTCGGGCCTAGGTCTAGATGTAGTAGCTCTATGGGCCTCACGCTGCTCTCTAGTGCAGCATCGCAAGTCAGAGGGAGCCTCTAGATGTCATAGCTCTATGAGCCTGATGCTGCTCTGTCACACAGCGTCGCAAGTCAGAGAGAGCCCCCTTGTGGAATACTGTAAAGCCGAAGCCTTCACCACTATTTTTCAGGCACAGAGACACACCCCCCCATGGGTGTTAGGGGTGTCTTACCCCCACAGTGTTTGTTCCCAGCAGGTAAGTCATCTGTGTAGCAAGTTTGGTTTCAACTTACACACATCCGATTTTATATATAGAGAGAAGAGAAGATATATATGTATTCATGTTTATTCCTGAAGGAATTTCTATTTGAAACAGTCCCAGTGATCACAGCACATTCTTTACTCATGTCTTTTATATTTTAAAGAAGCTTCCTAATGTGCAAAGATTTACTATCATAAAACAAAGACTGGTAACTTGATATGTATTTTTTCCTACAAATCAAATTGGCGTATCTGCAGCACTAGGTGTAATACCTCAAATATTACAATACATTTATGAAATCAAGTATATTAAACTATTTTCAAAGCTGTTTCATCTGCCAAGGTATTTTCTTTCAAAGAGCAGCACCTCATCATTTTCTGAAATTTTAACAGTCTCAAAATAAAAATATTGATTGTGCATATTCAGTCTCAAAATTAAACAGTGTATAGTAACATAAAATTTAAGGGATGCTAGTGGATCAGTGGCTAAGATGCTGAGTTTGTCAATCAGAAAGGTCGTCAGTTTAGTGGTTCAAATCCCGAGTGCTGCATAATGGAGTGAGCTCCCATTACTTGTCCCAGCTTCTGCCAACCTAGCAGTTCAAAAGCATGTAAAAATGCAAGTAGAAAAATAGGGACCACCTTTGGTGGGAAGGTAACACTGTTCCATGTGCTTTTGCCATTTAGTCATGCCGGCCCCATGACCATGGAGATGTCTTCGGACAGCGCTGGCTCTTCGGCTTTTAAACGGAGATAAGCACCACCCCCTAGAGTCGGGAACGGCTAGTACATATGTGCGAGGGGAACCTTTACCTTTACCTTTTATAGTAACACTCAAGTTACTTCAGATTCAGAAAATCAGATTTTTCTCCCAATAAGGTTTTGGGAGAAAAATGTATAAACTTTGATTCTGCTTTGCAAGTTAATTATTATCATGAACACACCAAGAATTATATTGTTAATTCCTCCTTTCTGCCAGTGGAAAAGAATTCTGATGTGAAATTATTTGGATCTCATAAAGTGACAAATAAGTAACTTGTTTATTTTTGTAGCTCTAATAATTTATCTGATATATTAATGTAATGCATTCAGGCCAAGTTATGAGGATATTAAAAAGAATACTGATCATCATTTTTTGCATTTTTATTATTTGTTTATCAAATTTATATGTCAAAAAGGTGACTTTGGATAGCATAAAACAAGTAAAACAGTAAATATATTTATTTTACTGATTTTAACAGGCATTTTTACCTGTATTAAGAAATTGTATTAATTACCCTTAGTCAAATATTTCCTAGCTGATTTAGGAAGTTGGGTGGAGTTCAGTATAGATTGTTTATGGTAGCTTTTCAATTCAGACGAATTCCCAAACTGTTTAAATGTTAATACTGTACTGAAACAATTAGTGGCATGCAATCCTATCCATCTTTCTCTGCCTCATCCTTTAAAAATGGATTTTTTGAGCATTCCTGATTAATAACTGATGACTGAATATGTTTTCAGTTGAGATATTCACAGAGAATGAAATATATCATAAAAGAATTGCCAATTCCAAGGCTAGTTTCTATACCTGTTGTCATTAGTTTGCTCTTCTTTCTATTTAATCTTAGTCCTGTTTTTACTGTGTTTCTTGACTTTTATTACTGTACCTTGTGCAGTAATAAATTTGCATTTTCAGCTATCAGAGTTGTGTTATTAACACAGTTCAAGGTATTGATATTTATGCCTTCAATTTTAAAACCACATTCATCTTCCAGTCTGGTTTACCACAATGTATATTCGGCATACATGTTGAATAAAGAAAGATATATAGCTTTACCTCATTTCTTTGCTTCACCATACACTGTCCAGAGACAACTTCCCAATCTGACCATTCATAAAGACCAGGGGTGTCAAACTCATGGCATCACAGTGGCATCACATTGACATATCAGGACTTTTTCTCCCTTCACTAAATCGGGCATGGGCGTGGCCAGAGCATGATGCATCTGGCCTGCGGGCCAGAAGTTTGACAGCCCTGATAAAGACAATGACATATTTTGAGATTCCTGTGTTTCTAAGCAAATTTCGCAGATTGACATGAACAACACATTTGGATGCAGCACTGATTGGTTGTGGGGAATATGCTTTGGGTTTCTCAATTATATAGCTTGCATCAGCAACAATCTCTTACATTTTTCAGTCTTTTCTAAAGCCAGCTTGTAGTATCTGGCATCCCCCTTTCCACATAGGACTCTAATTCATATTGGATGAGTCTAAGCATTATTTTATTTGAATGTGAAATTAAGGATACTGTATAATATTTTGCTCAGTCTGTAAGAACACCTTTATTGGTACTGACATGTTGACTGACCTCTTCCAATCTATTGCCTACTGTTCCATTCTCCAGATTTGCTGGCATCTGGAAAGATTGGATAGAACCTTTACAAATTTTACTTCTGTTGCTTGCCATATTTCACTGGGTATCCCATCAGTTCCTGATGCTTTCTAACTTGGTAATGATCTAATTTCACCTTGCAGTACTCTAGTTTCTTGTGAAACAGGGGATATTTACCAAGGTATCAATAGACAATTAGTCCAGTGGAAACATCTCTCTTGAATGTTCTGGTTTTAAGCATTACTTTTGTCAGTCAGAAAACTTCAAGATATAACCTTAAGGTAATTGACACTGTGAGACCCATTTACAGAAATCTTATAGAAAACTTTCTTACCATATTTTATCATATCAACCAGAGAACAAAATATATACACTATGCACATTCACAGTTGTGTTATTTGTGGATACATATCTTTGCCATGAATTATGAACCATATATCATATTAAATTGTTAATTTTTCTGCTACATTATCTTCTGGCATATTCAAAAATATATGTATCTACAATCCATAACCTATTGTAGATGCAATTACTCCCTTCTTCTTACCCTGCTGACTCATCCTCTTTCATATATGCATTAGTGTGAAAAGTAAAGGCTTGGATTACAGACTGGTGTAGAGAAATAGTGAAGATACAAAATACAAGGGATTCCTATTTTTGTGAAAGCCATTTAAAGCATTTTGAAAAATAAGAGCAGTCTCAAAGGATTTCTGACAGAGCAATTTCATATTTGGCAACCTGCTCTGGACCTCTCTGATACTTGTAGAGTCTTAAGATGTCATCATTTTTTTCCTCAGCCTCTAGGAAAGTCCAGCACAATACATCTGCCAGGTGCAGAAGATGCCCCTGACCTGAAGTTATTTTACATAGAGCAAAATGAAGTCTTACCCATTTTATTTTGAGAAAAACTCATTTTCACTCTTTAATACAGACTCTAATACATTGCATTGAATAAGTGGCTTTTTGTGTCTCACTGATTTCCTCGGGGTATGTTGATCCAAAATTTGACACAATCCAAATAAAAATGCTGCTGCTTCTGTTTGGTGGAGCCAAACCACTGTTTGGAGATCTGTCCAAGCAGATCTTCAGATTCTAGACAGTTTTCAAAGTAAGGAATTAACTCAAGTGGTTCTGAAGAATTTCAGAAATATAGTTACTTTTCTGTTGCTTGTTGGATTATTTCAAATAATATATAATTACTGTATATACTCGAGTATAAGCCTAGTTTTTCATCACCCAAAATGTGCTGAAAAAGTCATCCTTGGCTTATACACGAGTCAAGGTTTCTGACGCCCTGCCCACACCCAGTGTGTGTTGGGGGAAGCAGCAAAATTCTTGGATTAACCAGGCTGCTTCCCACCCCCCTGCCCCCTGCCTGCTCGGCCAGTGGACAGGCACCTTTTTTTCTGAGGAGTCACGTCATGTGCCCCCTGCATGTTACTCCTGGACTTTAATTCCAATAATCGAAATAAATTGGTATTTATTTTGATTATTGAAACTTACCAGTAGCTGCTGCATTTTCTGCCCTCGGCTTATACTCGAGTCAATTAGTTTTTCCAGTTTCCAGAGCTAAAATTAGGTACCTCGGCTTGTACTCGGGTTGGCTTATACTCAAGTATATACGGTATTTTTAAGATATAACATTATATACAGGTAGAATATGTGAACAGCCCATGAGTGAAGGTTATTTATGTTTAAAGCTAACATATAAGAAATACTCTTGTCATTCTACAGGAGTAATATTTAATTCTGCTATATAGTTATTCATAGTCATAGTAGGTTCCTAACTACCAGTAGAACAGGGAGGCAGAAAGTAATAAGTTCTGCAATAGTTAATAGTGACTAATTCTGTTCCAGATCACGCAATCCATATCCAGTCACATGACCTTTCTTATTCGCACCTAGCACACCTGTTTCCAGTCTCTAGAACAGGGCTGTCAAACTCCCAGCCCATGGGCTGGATGAGTCATGTTCTGACAATGTCCACACCCAGTTTACTGAAGGGGGGGAAGTCCTGATATGTCACATGACACCACCGTGACAACTGGAGTTTGACACCCCTGCTCTAGAATAATATTTATGTTCTCAAGCCAAGCAATCTGTCTTACCCACCCGCATTAGTCCTTCTATTGGCTCATCAAAGTCTACAGAGCCATACACCACTATTATTCACATATAAACGATGTTTGAGCAGGGACCACAAGATTGTCTGGGATGCTATACATCCTCTTCATGACTTGTTTTCCTTGTAACCTTCTGGGAGGAGGCTTTGTGATATCCAAAATAGAAAAAGATTCAGTCACAGTTTTCTTCCATGTAGCATCAACCTTGTGAATCCTCAATTTTCCTCTTTCTGCTATGTATTCAAAATGGATAGTGATTAAGTGTGTGTGTGATGTGCATATGTGTATTATGTATGTATATGGGTATATATATATACTTTATACAGAACAACAGAATTTCATTTTTAATGTAGGCCACTAAAAATGACAATAAAGATTATCTTATCTATCTTATTCACTTGGTATATTTTTTTCTGTGCAGCCTCTCCTTAGCTCAAATGCTATTTCTTAATACAGAGGTCTTTTCCTGTCCATCTGTGGCCTGGGATTTGTTTTTTACTTTCTTGCTTTCTTCCAGCAATTGAACTCCCTAGGCCGGGAATGTCAAACTTGTGTCGTCACATTGTCATCATGTGATGTATCACAACTTTTTTCCCCTTCGCTAAACTGGGGGTGGGCATGGCCAGTGCATGATGCATCCAGACAGTGGGCCGTGAGTTTGACACTCTTGCTCTAGCCTCTAAAAATTTTGAGCTGAATTTAAAGGTGCTCAGGTTATGAAATGCTGATCTAACAATACCTTACTTTGGTGGGAGTTCTACATTCCTAATGCATGCTTTTTTCACCTGCCTCCTTTTCTTCACTTGTTCCTTACATCCCCACACTTCTATTTCATTTTGTCCTATTTTATAGGCCTGTCCTTGGGGAACAAGAGATTTGGCTCCATGTTCACTAGAGGTGGCAGATATCTATGGCAGCTCCTTTCCCAGTCCTCTGAAGAGGTGGGGAAGGGAGAAGGAGAAGAACAGATTTTTCATTTAGCTACTTTCCCTCTTCTGCACACCCTCTGTGATATCATCTGCCCTGTTGTGGGAGGTTGAGAGGGCTAAATCTGTCTTCAGATCAAATTTAGTTGAATATACATAAATGTTTACTAAGTCATTAATGTTTATTAAAGTCCAGACCCATTTAAAATCAGATTGTTGTCCCCACCTGAATGAAAATATTCAAGATGCAAAAGAGGCTTTTAGCATTAGCAGTGTTCTTTGTGTATTTTGGTCATTGCTATGGTATCTGGGGTACCCTTTCTTCCCAGTCTACCAGAAACACTAGACAGTGCTTTGTTGTATATTCATTGCTTTAATTCTCCATGTCTCCTCATGGGAGTGCTGTACCATATTAAAATAGCATTTTAGCTGAAGAGTTGGCTCACATATTACTGTGGGTTAGCTTTTCACTCATGGGAGCTATTTGGTGACCAAAAGCATGATTCTAGAGTTAGTTACCCAGGGCACTTAGCCATAATTTCTGCCATCTCTCAATAAAAACATTTCAGAATTTATGCCTGTGTGGGTATAAATAACGCCCATGAATGGAAAAACCAGCCCCTAAATAATGTGTGAATTGACCAAAGAATTATATTTCCCAAGAATATCTCACATATTCCCCACCCCCTGCTATGTCTTCAAACAGACTAGGCCACCCGGCATTTCTACACCTGGGAGCTATTCATCCCTATCAGTATTCTTAAATTCACAGTACAGATTCTCCCCATGGCTGAGCTGAAATTTCTTCTAGCCTTGTGAAAGGATTTACAGAATATTTTTTTAAACAGTTTATTTAATATCACTTAATTCTTGGAGCACAACATTGTCTACAGCATTGTTCTGATTATTTTTACTGGCTGTTTTCTATGATTTGCACATTAAAAAGGGGAGAATAACATGGTTAAAGCTCTCTGTGGGTCACTGTTCATCAGTAAAGTAACTGAAGTAAAATCCTGGAATAAGTTCCAGATAGTTGCATCTTTTAAGTTCAATAAAGAATGACTGCAGTGATAGCAAATTGATCGTCTCTTTTCAGGAAAAAATAAAAGATTCTGTATTATAGTCTGGTGCTAATCAACAGCACCACCTTCTGTTTGTAAAAGCTGGAGTGTTTATGAAAGGCTATTTTTACTTCTTTTTCACATTAGATAAATCCAATTATGTCCTTATTTCTCAATTTTTATTTGTGTACCTGACTTGTCTGTGTGTTGTGTGAACATGAATCTGGCCATAAAGAATCAAAATGGCATTCGTATATTAAATATAACCATTTGATTTCACCAATTACATTTTGAATTCTGTGCTAATACAAAATTTATATGTAGGACAAGAATAATAAATATCCATATCAAGATAATTTGATATTTATTTTTTAAAAAAAGATGGTTACATTAATACAATTTCCATTGAAAACTGTATTTGCTTATTTATGGCAGCCAATATCTCCTCATACAGCCTTGCATAATGAACACCTTCACTTACTATTATACAATTTAAAAGATGGGTTTCTTGAAATTTTAACTAATGCCATGGCCAACTTGTCATGGCCAGTTTGCTGCAAGAAAACTTGCCAAAGCTAACTTGCCTCAGGGCAACTCACTTCAGGACAAGAGTTACACTAATATCAAAGAAATAGTGGAATAGAATAATTAAAGAAAGGACACAAAAGGAGAGAGAATGAAATGTAATGGTAAATGATAAACATTAAAATAATGTTTTAACTTATTTTAAATAATTAAATAGAAGTGTTATATTGTCCTACAGCAAGTTGTCCCATAGCAAGTTGGCCATGGTGAATTGTCTGCAGTGATTTGGCTATGGCAAGTTGACCACAGTGAGTTGGTTGTGGCAAATTGTGCCACAGAAGAGGGCTACGTAGGAATGAGAAAAATTTTTATTAAATTTCTGACTTCAATACAAGTTTTAAAATCTCAGCATTGTGCTCTTAATTCATCAGGTTTAAGATGATATAAACGTGCTATTGCTTGTTGGTGCTAAAAGAAAATAAATATGTTTAGGAATGAAATTGAGATTTATTTTAAGTGATGGGCCTTTTACCTTTAAATAGGTGCATGAAACATAAAAGTTTACAAGTTGTACCTTTAAAATTCCCTTTTCTACATTATCACTACCTGCTTCATAAAAGTGGTCACCACCGACTTAGATTTTGCTCTAGCTTTAACATCTTTACCAGAGGTGGTATCCAGCCAGTTCCGACTGGTTCCAGAGAACTGGTAGCGATAATTCTGAGAGCCAGCAAATACTACTTCTGTTTGGCTGACACCGGCAAATACCACCTCTGACTGGCTGACAGCATAGCCACGCCCACTAAGCCATGCCCACAGAACCAGTAGTAAAAATATTTGAATCCCACCACTGATCTATACTGAACCTAAAACTCATCGTGAGTGCAGGAGGGGGATAAAATAATCATCTTGTAAGGTTTGCCGACCTTACTCTCCTTGGATATGACAAAACGAAATTAATACCCAAGGAACAAGGTGCAAGGAATAATATAAAAAAAATACATTTTATTGCATGTCCAAGAACAAAACAGACCATCCATCTCTCTTTCAGAGGGGAGATCCGTCCTGTGCTAACATTCACTGGGGCCTTTATATATCTTTTCGCCACACCCTAAAGACATGGTTGTTTCGACAAACTGGTCTGACCTGATCAGAATATTAATTTTAATGGAGATTGGTTATTTTAAATTTTAATCATTCATTGGGGTATAAATTTTGTTTAATCCTATTTTAACTTTTATATTGTATGTTTTTAATTGGTTGTGAGCCGCCCTGAGTCCTTCGGGAGAAGGACGGCGTATAAATTAAAATAATAAATAAATGAATAAATTATAGGTGGTGACACTTTAATAAACAGTCTTATCAGATAAAGGTGTCTTTCACATGGGATCCTCTTTTCTGTTGTCATTGGAAATGAAAACATGTGTCGTCTTCTTAAGAGTAATAAAAAGTACTGAAGAATCCAATTGTCACATACATTTAGCAATGAAACTGAGAAATAGATTTCTATGGGTTTTTCCTTACCTCCTCTTCCTGGGCTTCCTGGGAATGTGAGGCTGAAGATTTTCTCATAACAAAAAGACTCCTAATGACTCTTAATGAGCTTTCTTGAAGAGATGCTTTTTAACTTTCAAAGGAAGAGTTATGTTTTCCTGAGAAATGGGGTGATAGAAAGGATTTTGACTTTTCTAACTTATTCTACCTACTATTGAATAATTTATACTTATGAATAATTATTTATCTTACATTACAATGTCTAATAATACTTTGTTGCAGTATTATGACTTTAGCAAACTCTAAATAACTTTGCTATCTTAAACAAAACTAGATAAAAGTGATCATCCCATCACAGTCAGCCTTTAATCTCATCAGCTGCTCATTAACATCAATTTTGTACCAAATTAGCACTTCTCGTTTACTGCAGATTTTGTTGCCATGCTGCCAATACTTTATTTCTTAGTTTCTTTGCTTTCACTACATTAAACAGAACTTGCTATGTTACTTAGACTCTGTGTTACTCAAAATCTGCCAGCAAGCAGCAAGTAACTTCACAACAGGAGACCCAATATCAGAAGCATAGCAACTAGGGGATTATTTTTCCCTTTTAAGTTCTTAATTGCTGGTGAGGCCAACTTGTCTTTCTTTGGAAAGAAGAAATAGCAAGATTTTATGGATGTCATATTTATGATTCTGCCATTTCTAATGCACCGGAGCTATGACAATGATTGGGAAAAGTATATATCAAACTATTTAAATGATTTGTTTATTTCGGTTCATCTCTGTCAAGCAATAGCAATAGCACTTAGAATTATATACCACTTTACAGTGCTTTATAGCCCTGTCTAAGTGATTTACAGAGTCAGCATATTTGCCGCCAACAATCTGGATCCTCATTTTACCCACCTCAGAAGGATGGAAGGCTGAGTCAACCTTGAGTCTTGTGAGATTTGAACTGCCAAATTTCAGGTAGCTGGCAGTCAGAAGTAGCTTGCAGTACTGCATTCTAACAACTGCACCACCAAGGCTCAAGAAGCCATCTGTGTTCTCCTTCTTGATTTTAGAGTAGTCACTGTAATTTCAAATGACTTCAATCTACAGAATTCACTCAGAATTTATTTACAGAATTTTGGGAGTCTGTACAGTCCGATTTTTTATATTGAAAGCAACATTAAATCACCAGCATATAAAGAAAATTTCACAATTTCCAGTTCATTGTAGGAAAGCAGGAGTCTCTACTCCATCTTTAGCAGGACTTAGCTTGAGCTATGTTTTATAGCTATAATGCACCTGGAAGAGCATGTTGTCATCAGAAATATCTAATTTTTTCTCAGAATAATAGGTCTCATCAGCTTTCTTTACCTTAATCAGTTCTATGAGATAGAGCCCTCAATTATGAATGATACCTTTGTCTTTCATATATAAAACAAATCAGCTAATTATGCTGTAATTCATTTGAGGGTTGCAACAATGGCTGCAAAACAAATGCAAAATCTTCTGTCATGGGAAGAATTAAATTTTGCATACCGATTTGCTGAATTTAGGACAGGCTCCAGTATATTGGATCAATGTTTTATATTGAAGCATTTGATTTGGAAGTTGTCTGGAAAATCTATCCAGCAGCCTTTAGGTAGTATTCACTGATTCATATCCAGTGTTTGATTTAATGAGTAAATAAATGAATATGAAATGTTTTGTACAAAATATGTCCCTAATTTCTGATTCTAATATCTTGGCAAGTGCACCTAATAATGGAGTCCAGCTCTGAATGTGCATGTAAATTCATTACTTTGCACTTAAAAATACTGTCAAGCATACTAACTGGAGTTCTGTAAAAAATTAAATATTACATAGCTGGGTAAACTTTATAATAATAATTTAAGGAAGGACATATTTTGAAATTGGTCACTTTTTTTAGCAAAAGGTCAATAGAACCTATTTTGTTACAGAGAAATAATCATAATCTGAACATAAAAAGGAAGTCTGAAAGAAAAGATTGATTTATTATTGATTATGTGCCATCAAGATATTGTCAGCTCCTAGTGACTACATAGATATATTTTCTCCATTATGTTCTGTCCCTAATCTGGTCTTTCAGCTCTTCCATTAGTGCGGTTATCACCACTATACCTGAAGCCTGCCATCTTTTCCATGTCTTTGCATAATATGTTCAAAGTAGGATAATTTGAGCCTCGTCATTTGTAGTTCAAGTGAGAACTCTAGGTTGATTGATTATCCATTTGTTGCTTCCTTGACTGTCCAGGGTATTTTCAAGAGTCTTCTCTCCAACACCGAAGTCCAAATCCACCAATACTCTTACTAATCTGCTTCTTGAAAAGCTTCAGGTTCCATGGAGTGGCATAGGAACTACTATGGTTTCCATGGTTCTAATATTTGTAGCTATAGACACATTACATTGTTAGAATATCTTTTCCATGGTCTTCATGGCTGCTATACCAAGTGTTAATCTGTGGCATATGTCTTCATTGTTTGTTTCTTTACTATTAAAGGTTAATCCTAGTAGGTTATTATTAAAGGTTAATCCTATCAAAGTGGTTATCTACCACTTTGGTGTCTTTAATGCCAATCATAAAACTAATTGTTCTACCTGTTGTCATTAGTTTGGTCTTTTTCATATTTAATTTTAGTCCCATTTTTTTCACTGTGCTTATTAATGTTTAGTACTAGGACTGGCAGATCCTCAGTATTTCTATCTATCAGGATAGTGTCATAAGCAAATGCAAGTTATTGAAGTTTCTTTCTTCAGTTTTAAAACCACACTAGATTCTTTCTAATCCACACTATGATTATAAATCTAAGAAACTAATGTGTAATACAAAGAACAAATAAAAGACTGAGGTTTGTCAATTTCCATTCTGTGATTCTGCACCCTCTGATAGAGATGTCCACTGAATCCATACCCAGCATCAAAATAATGTAGCATGATAAAAGCTCCACCCCCAATGTATTGAGTTGGTGCAGAGCAGTGATGGCTCAGTGGTTACAATGCAGTATAGCAGGCTAATTCTGCTGACAGCCATTTGCTAGCAGTTTAGCAGTTCGAAGCTCACCCACTCAAGGTTGAGTCAGCCTTCCATCCTTCCAAGGTCATAAAATGAGGACCCAGATTGTTGGGGGCAATGTGCTAACTCTGTAAACCACTTAGAAAGGGCTATGAAGCACTGTGAAGCAGTATATAAGTTTAAGTGCTATTGCTATTTACATGCAGTGTCACAATGCAGTATAAAAAGAGCAGTATTTGCATTTTGATACTGTGATATAGACATTTTCCTACCATCTTTCCCAGATTCCTAGGCCCGTTGATATTCCTTTAAGTGTGGTAGGATACTGAAGCAGTGTTAAAATTAAAGAGTGGTGTAATACAAAGTGACCACACAAAGAAAATCTTACTGCAAGTTCTCTATTGACTGTTTTACTGGTTCATAAAAGGCAGGAAATACTGCAGATAATTTTGTTCCTGTTCTCCCACACAGAAGCATCTACATTATTATTTCCTCAAATGTTTGCCATGATTACAGGAAATTTTATTTTACTCATAGCTGCAACTGGCACAGTGACTTGGAAGGTTTATAAAACTATTTCTGAAATAGTCCCTGAGGTAGAGGAATTGGTGGGAGCAGTTGGATTTATATATTAATAAACCTGTCACTTTCTGCATTCAATTCCCCTTATTAAGTTCCTAGAATAACATTTGTAACATTGTCATTTTCCTCATACATTAACCCGTCTTCAAATGGCTGTTGCTGTCATTAGCACCTGATGGTGCTGTCTTGCCTGGCTGGTGTTATTAATAAAAACGTAAAGCATATTTTCACCAAATCACCTCAGTTCCTCCATACTATATAGTTTCTAAAGAAAGTGAGAAGAAGCCAATTTCTAAAGGTGAAAAAACAGGCAGTACAAATTCTTCCACTGCCCAGAGATTAAAGCAAAGCTTTAATAAGCAGATGGTGACCTCTCTGAATCAGCCTGCATATAGAGATTTATTAAAGTGGTTCTTACTCTAAGTTAATACTTGATAAGCTTTGAGGCTTTGGATCTGTGAGCATTCCTTTGTCAATTATTTGTGGCAAAGGCCACATGCAGTAAATCTAGAAAATAGACTAGGTGTATGGGGTGGATTCAGTCTTTATAATGTTAAAGTTGTAGGATGTGAAAAAGTTTCTACAGACAAAATTCTGTTCAAGCATTTTAACTCTGTTCAAACAGTCATTATATTTGACTGTTCTTAAAAATTTGCCCTGCTTTCACCTCCATCCTCTGCAGGTCTCATCTTTTGGCTATCTTTTCTATTGGCTCTCTTATTATTGCTTTTCTTGTAGAGCTATCAGTTGCTAGGTTGCAAAATCTGAATAATCATTAGATGGCAGCAGACTTCTGAGAGTATTGTCTCTTTACTGCCATGCAGTGGTCATCCAGATATTTTTTGCAGTCAAAATATGATAGCCTTATGCTAACGGGGAGGGGCGGGAATGTCATTTTAAAATCCATGCCAAATGGGGAGAAATAAGACAATGCTGGGGAGTGAGGCTGAAGATGAGGGAGGCTTTATCAGTTCTCCTGAGTCTTAAAGTAAACTTGTATACAACTGAAACGCTACAAGCAAGCCAAGATAACATTGAATCAAGAAGGAACTTCTAATTTAAGGAGCTTTTGTCTGTGTAAATGTAAACAGGTTCAGCTAAATTTTCTGCCAGGATTTATGCAATCTTTCATGGGTATCCATCTGATAATTAAATGCTGTAATGTCCCTGAAGTTTTTGGACTGATATTATTGTCCCACATTTTCATGTTCTCTGCACATGGTTAGTTATTTACTTAGTTCTTTATTCCTGTGCAGTACAGAATCTCATTATATTAGAATGTTTCCAAAGAAGAGCAGGCTTTTAAACCTTGCATAGTCGCTCAGTCTTCTTATGTGAATTGCTTCAATCTTACTGGGAGATTATTTTTCAGATTGTGCCTGTGATTTTAGTTGTGCTGTAGGATTATTTTCTCCATTAGTGATTGTTTTCACAGGAGCCTAGTTAAAATGGAATGGGAAGTTTCACACCTCTTTTTTTTAAATTTTTAGTAAAGTTCAATGTATCACTAATACCTGTTACATTATTTTGACTCCCAAAAGGGGAAGGAAACAGCTTTTCCCCTGCCACACAACTCAAGCTCACATTACAGCAGTAGAAGATAGTGGTTCAAAATCTATTTCATTTTTGTTCTTATTTTTCTGTGATTTGCCACTTTGGACACTGCAATTCCTTTTTCTCCCATACACTGGGGTTAGGGGAAAGGGTATCCTTTCAGCAGATGAGTGGGGATAGCAAAAGTATTACAGAGCAGCTAAGGTAGGAAAACAGGTCAGGCTGTGTAAAACCAGACTATTCCTGGGAAGGGAAAGTAGAGAGCCATAAATTCTTACTCTTCAGGCTCAGCCTTTAGCATTAAAACATTTAAAACCTTTAGCATTTTTCCCTGATACAGCATATGTTGGCAATTTGATCTCTAGTTCCTCTGCCTCTTCAAAATCCTGCCTGTACTTTTGGAAGTTCTTGGTCCACATGCTGTTGGAGCCTAGCTTGTAGGATTTTGAGCATAACTTTGCTAGCATGTGAAATGAGTGCGATGGTGCAGTA
>JANHFR010002121.1:40971-54997 GCA_032468015.1 Mimophis mahfalensis | reverse complement strand
TTTTTATTAATTTGTCCCACGTCATGCCTTCTTTTAAAAATGTCCCACCTTGCCGTCCTGCTGTGCCCCCCCCGTGCCGCCGCCGCTGTTTCTCGCTGCGCGTGGATGCTGCCCTTGCTCCCACCCCCTACCGTTTTTCCCGAGAAATGCCGCACACTGAGAAACGTGTGGCAGGTGGGGCGGGAGGAGTGGTGGCGGCCACGCCTCCCACCCCCCACCGTTCCTCCCAAGAAACATGCGGTCACGCACAGCGGCAGGGTTTCTCGGCGCGCACCAGTGTCCCTCCCCACCCTCTGCTCAGCGTCCCACCCACCTCCCACCGGCATCTGGTCACTTTATTTTAAGAAAGCTTGAGAAAGTATCCCTCACATGGCAGGGTTGTGTGTTCTTTGGAGTTTGTTTTAACTTGTCAGCAAATGAGTCATGTTGAAATATTATTTTGCAATCTTTGTTCTTCAGAATGTTAGTAGTGCAGTCACTTGGACTGATAAAACATGTTTGAACAACCTCATGAATCTTTTTTCTAATAGCAGGGTTGAATCACACTAAACATGAAGAATCATGTACAATATCTGCACTTTCAAACATGTTTTGTGGGAAGTATGTGCAGCTCTGCAATAATGTCAAAACCTCCACAAGAGCAGGATGTTGTTTTTTTCTGTAGTTTTGGCTACCTAAACTAGGTAGGACCAGTTTCTCTGCCAGGGACCAACTTTGGCAAAAGAAAAACTAGAATGTTTATCTTTCTTAGAGACCATAATGAGTTGTCGAGAATCTATAGACTTCCCACACCTACAATCCAAAGTATGGATCCACCACATAGATACCACAGCAAAACAAGAACGAGAGAAAACACACAAAATCAGGGGTGTCAAACTCTTGTCATCACGGTGGCATCATGTGATGTATCCAGACTTTTCCTCTTCGCTAAACTGGGCATGGGCGTGGCCAGCGCATGACTCATCTGGCCTGACACCGCTGCCCTAAATCAACATTTTCAAAACAATAAAACACACAACAGAAGAAAAAGAAGACAACAACACCATGTAACCTTCCTGGCTACCCTCAGCAGCAGCAGTGATGGCAAATTAAAAACACTGGTCTTATCGTAAAACTACCCACACCATCCAAGTGCTCCACTACCAAAGTAACAAACCAACCTTCCATAAGAGAAGCTCTGTAAGTACACTGTTCATATTAGCACAAACACACTGCAGCAACCCTGCTCATCAGAAAAACAAAACTGGAAGACATAACCCACATATAATCACAATATTAACTAAGAGATGGGGACAGAGAGAGAGAGAGCGCAGAATGTACAGGAATCCATCAAATATTGGTATTGATCCATCAATCAACCCCAGTATGATACTTTCCCACTGGGGCCCCAAGCCAACTGGAAGAGTCAGGTCTTCAAGCTCTTGTGGAAGTCAGGAGCATGGGGGCCCATCTCACCTTAGGGGGCAAGATGTTCCAAAGGGCCACAGCAGATTTCTTTTTTCCTTAGGCCCCACCAGCCAGAATTCCCTGACTGATGGGGTTTGCATTTGGGAAATAATTGGAAAATAACCCTAAAAATCAGACACCAAGACATAAGAGGAGTAATCCAGTGCAGTAAAGTGTGTTCAGAGCTCTAGACTGGAGAAACCAAGCAACCTTTACACAAGCAGAGGGGAAGCAGCACCTCGGAACCAGAATCAGCAGTATATATACATGTAAAAGAAAAAGGAGAGTCTTGAGGACAGTAATGTTCAGGTTTTGGGCAGGGAGGATAGATGGTTTGAGTGAGGAGCGAATGAATCCATTTATGCCAAAGTGGAAAATCCTTTCCTCAATAGGGGTGTAGGCCTCTGACACAATCTGCTCCCCATTTTTTTGACTGCTTTTTCATCAATCCTCAAGATTGATTAAGACTACTTCAAAGGTTCACCAGGGAAGTCCAACTTAGTGACCTACCTAGGATAAAGGATTTAGAAGTTGGAACATTTACATTCCAATGACCCTCTGTCTAGTCAGTTAATGAGCATATTCAGATTAGGTGAGAAATGAAACTCCCTGGAAGACATAACCCCGTAACTGGGGGTGGGTTTCTTCTGGTTCACACCTATTCAATAGAACCGGTTGTTAACTTTCTAAGCAGTTTGGAGAACTGGTTGTTAGAAGAAATATCCTTTTCTTTTTTTTCCACTTTACACAGATAATCCCACAGGGAAGGCAGGAAGGAAACATTCTGGTGTTCTTTCTAGCCAAATCTTAATTACTCTGCTTACAGAAACTGCCTATCCAGTTAACCCTTATTACATTCTTGTCAGTAGCCTAGACTTGCTGTCTCCTCCTGGAGTTTTTTTTTCCCCCTTTGCTTGACTTTCTTGGGTTGTTTTAAGCTTTTTACACTGCTGCTGGGAGGAAATACTCCCCATGTCAGTTCTAAAAGCTATTTCCATATCCAGGCCATTTTTACTACTCTAGCTTTTAAAACTGCCAATTCATAGTTGTAAAGGATTAACCGTTCCTGCATTGTTAAATGGAACCAAGGTCATGTTAGTGGGAGTGTACCAATTTAACTTGAGAGTTTGAGTGCCAACTATCTGATCCGGATCGGGCAATGTGCTTTATTACATGTTAAAAAGAGGATGGGTTTAATATTCTTTTGGGAGGAATCAAAAGTTTTGTGTCAGTCTTGAAATTACCTCAGTATGCCAACCTGAGGTCTCTAATAAAAGTATAACTTGGACTACTGTTGTGAGTTCTTGCTGGAATGGAGAACCTGCATTGGATTTCTGACACCCCTGTTGGAGTTCTTCCAGACTAAGCTTTATTGACCTGCTTAAGAAACTGTCTTTCCAGTTAACCCTTATTACATTCTTGGGAGTATGCCTAGACTTGCTGCCTGTGTCCTCCAAAGCTTTTCCTGGAGGTTTTTTGTTTTGGAGCTTGATTTTCTTAAAGGGGAAGCGTTGTTTTAAGCTTTTTACACTGCTGTTGAGAGGAAATACTCCCCTGTTGGAGTTCTTCCAGCCAGGGTGCAACAATCAGCCCTTTGCAAAAATAACTGAATAATGAAGCAGAGCTGCCAGAAAGAAGCTTTTAATGTCAAGGAACCAAGATGAGTGACATTCAGAAAGGCTTCTTGGCTAACTGGAAAAATTGACATTCAAATGTGAGTTTACATACCATTTTTGAGTTTTGGTCTAAAACTGGTTTTTGGTGAAGTTTAATTCTGTGCTTGGTGACATTTTATCCTGTGTTTATTGATGGGATAATTTTCCCTATTCAGCTTTCTTTGGAAGGAAAAAGGTTTAATCTGTGTTCCTGAAAGAAACTGAATTGAGAAATCTGGCTAGTTCCTGTATCTATTAGTTCCGGTAATGAGCAAGAGTTGGCTGCTGATAGTTACTATTGCATTTTAACTATTTTAATTCCCCAAGGTACTCTGGCACTTTGCCTGATTTGTAACTCCATTTTGCAGGTCTTTTTAATCTAACGATTGCTATTTAGGGCAGCTTTTTGCAAGCAAAGAAGCTTTTTGTATTTTTGTACAGGTAATCCTTGATTTACAACAGTTCATTTAGTGACCATTCAAAGTTACAATGACACTGAAAAAAGTGACTTATGACTGTTTTTCACAGTCTTAAACATCATGTTGCAGCATCCCTAAGGTCACCAGAGGCCAGGCGAAGAGAAACACCCCGTGATGTGAGTGATGTCAAATTGGTCATGCCCACCCAGTCACATAACCACCTAGCCATACCTGCCTGGTCACATGACTGCCTAGCCATGCCCACTAAGCATGCCCATAGAACCAGTTGGTAAAAAATTTGAAATGCACCCCTGGCCCTAACCAACTTGCTGAGACTGAAGAAGCTATTTGCATAAGCAGCAAAACACTTCAAAGCAACAAGAAAAGAAGTCCAGTTGCCATAACTCAATTTCCAGACAACTCTACCCAGATGAAAGAATTTTCATCAACAGCAGAGGAATGTATGAGATGTGTGCAGTCTTTAAACCGATTTTCTGGTTTAACTTTAATCAAAGATGCAAAAGATAAACAATAAAATTTGCACAATTCTAGCTGTCCAAATCGAAGAACAGGATTGCAATTTCATATAAACCTTGCAAGAATTTTGAATTTATACATTTGCCTTTTCTTAAAAATGTCAGGAAAAAAAGAAGCTGGCATTTTCCCACTTTATATCCATCTCATGCACAGAGCCAGACTGATGTCCAAGCTAATCTCATTTCAATGCTGATTGACTCATGTGCAGCAAGTATCATAGTACTGCTGAGCAAACTAAACAGTCAGCATACAGCAACTTCCAGTGAGTCACACTGCCTCTCCTCCCCAGTCATCCATTGTCCCTTGGGACAAATAACTTACCCCATCTTTGGTAGAGCTAAATTAAAAACTAAATGTGGGTTGATGCATGAAATGACATTTTCTATGTAATTGCAGTTACAAACAGTACCGTGCGACTTTTCTGTTTGTTCAGCATGAAAGCTATAATGAAAAGTTAAATGCTTGAGAATTATGGTGGATATATATTTTGGAGTCCCTCAAAAAAGTTATTGCATGATTCATATATAGTGCAAATATTGTACTTCTAACTTCAAACATAGCAAGCAAAGGTTATGTACGTAGACCTTTAATTTTATTTCATGCAGCCTTTAGCTTATTTTCAAGTCATATGCCAAACATATTATCATGATTCTCATATGGTTCATCTGTCCTTTCAGTCTCAATATATTTATGTGAAAGAAAAGAGGAACTGGAAAAAAGTGAGTGTGGGACAGTGTCCTTATCCACCTTAAACTCTGTATTAGAATCGCTCACATTCCAATTAAATAGTTTCTTTGCCTTTTCAAGCCATTTATGCTGAATATTTAGCCATGTATTGTGTTTGTGTTGAATAAAGCTTTTCAGTTTTTCATGGTTCTGCTAGTAGAAACATCTACTTGAGGCTGTTTTTGAAAGCAACTTAGTACTTGGACTTGGATAGAATTTGACAGTTCAGAATCTCATTGGAATTATACAATTATATAACTTATTGTTCAACATGTTCTGTCAATGTATTTAAATTCTTTATATTTCACCTGAGATCTGCTAGAGTTCTTGGCTTAAGGCACCTGCTCTATTTTATTTTAGAAAAGGGTTGTCTAGGTAAGAGCAGCATGAAGATTTGTCAAGAAAATGGATTTCACTGGGTGTTTTATTATGCTCCTATGTGCATAAATGAATCAAGAAGAACCTATATACTGCTGCTGATTAGATTCTAGATAATTTCTCCAAGATAGTAGAATTATGCCTTCCATATCTAATTAAAAAATACTATCTTGTCTGCCAACCTACGAAGGCTAACTTCTCAATTTGCCAAGCCTGGCAGCAAAACAATGCAATGATTAAATATTACAATGTCTGCTAATGACAGGACAATAGCTCCCGGAGTCTTTGCAGCAATACTTTGTTCTTAGCCTTCTTCCTTTATTAGGAAGCTCTGCAGAAAAATAATTAGTATTTTCTTTTTACTGATCAAGATATTCACCAGCTATTTTTTTTTTCAGTACAAAATAAGGTTTAAGGAAGAGAAAGGCAAAGACCATCATCCTGTCCTTTACTATGTTATCCAAAAGTCAAATAAACAATTTATTATAAACACATTATCATTTTTATCTCTTTAAAGCAGGCGTCTATGGCCCTTTTATGATTTGTTGACTTCCACTGAGCATGGCTGGCTCAGGAATTCTGGGAATCAAAGTCCACAGGTGATAAAGGGGTTATTGTCCCCACCCCTGGTTTAAAGGAACATTGATATAGAGAATGAAGAGCTTCCAAAACCTAGGAAGAACTTAAAGATGAAAGTAGTAATTGGTCAAGTTTTAATTCCTGTCCCTTTAATTTGCTTATATTTTCCTTTCTGAGACAACATAGGTGGAATTAGTGTATTTCCATTTGCTATGTAGATTTTTTTCTCAAGAATTCATAAATGATACTAGAGTATGTTCAAGAGGAAAATAATCAGGGTATGTCCTAAGTACAAAGTACATAATTATTTAGTTAACTGTAGCATGTACATTTATCTTTTCCCATTCAATTGTGTCCAATTCTCAGAAACTGCCAGGAAAGTTCTTGCAGCTTTTTTCCAAGGTTTTTGTAGAAGTTGTTTGTTATTGCATCCTCCCTAGGACTGAAAGAGTGACTGGCCCAAGGCTTTCTTTGTTCCTAAGGCAGGACTAGAATCCAGTCTCCAAATTTCTAGCCCAATGCTTTAACCACTATACCAAATTGGCTCTTTTGTTCAATGCTCAGCCAATGTATTTAAAACACAAATGTTGCTTGGGAAATTTCTATTTAGGGTAGATTTTTTTCCAGATTACTATAGACCACCTTTTAATTACCCTGTTTTAGTCAGGGTTGGAAAAGTATCTTAAACATATTTTTAATCACCTATAACTAGCAATCAGATATATATTGCTGACTGAAAAAGAAAACAAAAATGAAACAAAAAAGCAAAGCAATGGAAAACCTGAAATTATTTATTGCAATCAACTTATAACAAAATGTAACATTTTAAACAAAATTTAACAATTAAAACTTTTGACCTCACCTCTTTTCTTAGAATGAAGGACGAAGATTGCATTTTGGCCAAAAAGATGAACTAATTTCAGGTAACTAAATTGCCAGCAATATGTTCTTGGTGAGCAGAACAATTTTACTGCTCTGAATGTCCCGTGCTTGTCTGGCATTTTCCCAATAAATGCATGGAAAAATATATACAGTCCCTTGAAATTACCCTTTAAGGACTCTTAAGTTATGTGAAACAAAGGGGTTAGCACCTTCACTAGCCAAGAGATTTCTCTCCCAAAAACAAATTCCAAAGTAACTCAGCTTTTAAAATAACCCATGTATATCATCTTGGTGCACCATAACAGGAAAACGATTCCTCAAAGTTATGATGACTGACTCCTTAAATCTTAGTAAAATTTATGAATGAATGGATAAAAAAAATATTGGCTCAGATATTACCCAGAGTTCTTTTTTTCCCCCTTGTATTTCCTTTAGGATAATTAATGTGACAAAAGGAATGTTTTTATCTAGCTATATCAGCTGAAACTGTATAAGATAATAAAACTGCAACTGCCTATGAACTGATCAGACCACAGTAATTAGCTAATCTGAGCTGCATCTGTTTATTGTGATTAATTCAACATTTGTTGTGGAAAAAGTCAAAGCAATAATGATTTTCAGTGATATGGGAAAATGTGATATTTCAAAGCATAGCATGAAATATCGCAGGAATAAAATAACTTAGAAAAATATCTTAGTAAAAATGTTCTGCTTTTAATCTGATTTGCATTACAATTTTTTTTACAGGCAGATGGATTTTACTGTATCATTTTATATAACTGGCTAAACGCAAATACAATATAGCTGATATACAATAATGAGATCTAATCCTTGATAAATCAAGGATGAAATACGATTGACAGAAATTGCTATGTAATAACTGGTGAAGATTGTAATTTAAAAATATTTGTGTGGGAATTAAACCCTGTAACCATTAAGAACCATTCTGCCTCTATTCTTAATCTACCATCACTGAAGCTGACAAAATCGAAACAATCAGAAGGTTCTAGAAAATATTTACATTATGCACTCTGTGCTTCAATTTTCCACTCATCAACTCACATGTAAAAACTGTTTCTGCATGTTCTTCTCTGTCAAATGCCTTTTGATTGACAATAGTATAATAGTTATTCTATAACTGAACAACTTTGCAACACAGTTGTCAAGCATCCTTTACGATGTTGATTGTTAATTATTTTTCTGCATTTTAGACAGAAAAAAATGGTAAAGCCGGAGCAATAAGTTCCAGCTACAAATTCAAACTATATCTATTCTTCCCAGTGAACATTCAAAAGAAATAAGCAGGTTTTACAGAAGTTGTCTTTATTTTTACACAAAGGACATTGTATTGTTCATGTAAAAATGCTTTAAAGATATGAAATTATACAGTATGTTTAAACAACTAGAAACTACTTAGAAACAGTTGCAAAAAACCAAATCATTTTAAATTGGAACATACTTTGCTGGTAAATTGTGATACTTTTAACTATATTTTTGTAATTTAATACATAAAATTTCAACTTTACATATTAAGATTTAAACAGTCATTATTTCAGTCTTTACCTCTTTCCAAATGAGATATTAAAGACTATTACAACTTTTAACATTCTTTTAAGAGAGATTTCTCCTATTAATCTGCAAAAAAATGCGTAGAGGGAGGAAGTGTATATCCCATTCTAGCCTGATCTGTATGTCTCAGCATTGCTGTATGGGAAAAAAAAATCTAGATAACAACCAACATCTCTTTCTAAGAGATTTATGTACCTGCTATTGACCTCTGATAAAAACAGCCCTAGCTTAAAAAATTTACAAACACCCTAATATCTTTGCACTCCATAGCAATGAAAAAGTCTAAATAATATCATAATTAAAAGATTTGCTAGTACAGGAAGTCTGATTTATTACCACAATTGAGCCATTTCTTCTGTTAAGTGATACAGTTGTTAAGTGAGTTTTGTTCCATTTTACGACCTTTGTTGCCACAGTTGTTAAGTGAATCACTGCAGTTGATAAGTTAGAAACCTAGCTATTAACTGAATCTGGTTCCCCATTGACTTTGCTTCTCAGGTCGCAAAAGGTAATCACATGACCATGGGACAGTGCAACCATCATAAATCTGAGACAGTTGTCAAGCATCTGAATTTGGACCCCATGATCATGAGGATGCTGCAAAGGATGTAACTATGAGAAAGGGTCATAAGTCATATTTTTCAGTACCATTGTAACTTTGGTCACTAAATGAACTATTTTAAGTTGAGGACTGCCTGTACTAGGCAGTTATAAAAGGAGGAAAGCAGAGAAAACCCATGTCTAAGCTACTTAAAAACTAGAAACTATAATAATATATACAAAACTTTGCCTGAATGTTCAAAGCACCTCATATACATAATACTAAGTATTATCCCTATAATACAACCACAGAGCTCAGAAATGAACAACTTGGCTTAAGCCAAGGGCCAGTTTTATGACCAAGAAAGCTTAACTGAAGATGTCTCAGTTCCCGTTACATGATTTTAACAATACTGCATGCGTTCGTATCAATTTTATTTATACCAAGTCTGATTTTGAATTTCTATTTTATATTTCATAGTTAGTACTTTTCTGTTTTTTTCTTAATTATAGCCATAAGCTTTTACAATGACCATAATTTTTAAACTGAAAAATTAAACTTCAGTTTCAAAAAACTACTGGTAAGACAGGCACTGACAAAAGTTTGATAAGGAGGAATAAATTCAAATCTAATTGCTATTTTAAGACAATGTAGCATTCTTTAGAATATAAATTATTCTGGAGGGTTTTATATTTTATATAATAGTTATGAAGATGATATATTTAAATTATAAATGTCATATATCTGGATGCAGGGAAAGGAGCAGAAGATGGAAAACCACAACTACCCTCAATGGTTATACTCATGTAACTGTTAAAATTTACATGGAGTACTATAGAGCCACCAAATACTGCACCCTCCAGTTATACCGGACTAGAATTCACAGAATTCCTACCCAGTGTTTTTGCTTAAATGATGCTCATGTTAAGCAAATAAGGTAACTTTAGTTTTTTTTTAAAAAAAAAAGTTCTCACAAATCTTACAAAGCAGCCCATTCTCTATTATTCCTGGAAAAATAGCTACGAATGAAGCCTTGATAAAGTCCATTTTTCTTGCTTGTATTTAATCTTTTAAAGTTCACACTATTAAATTTCAAAAATTGGAGTCAAATCATTTAGTAAAATATTGATCCATAATTTATTTCCTATTTTTCTGAGATGTTCCTTTTAATATTTAAGATATTAGGTCCATCATAAGTAAAAGCGTTTTGTGCTTTTATATCCAATTTTATCAGACCTGGTCATTTCCTACTGATGTACTTAAATGTTCATATAAGGAATAGAACCCAAACTACTATTAGTAACATCAGCAATAGAAACAACAACACTTTTTTCTGAACCTAGTCTGATAGTACATATCAGAACTTTATCTCTTATTAAAAGATCTGTAAAATGTATCTGGACTCAATTATATTTAGAGCACCTTAATTGTAATTAAATAGGTAAATGGGTTATAACTTTTTCCAATTATTTACTTTAAGAAAGACTAGATCCAACTCCATAGGCTACACCTATGAAGATAAAGCTTCAGTCTACAAAAAAAGTACCTTCAAATACTATATACTTCTTGCCAATTTTTAGGATTATAGATTTCTAGCACCCTATGTATTTCTCCAATTCTCTAAGTATAGGTATACAAATATCATGAATCTGTATTAGACCAAGATAATAAGGATCCTGTTAGTTCACACATAAAAATTGCAAAGCATGATTCATTCCATAAAATGGGGAGTCAGCATACATTGTTCCAGTTTTGCTTTTAATAAAGAAAACAAAATTTGGTGCTGATATTAGTAGTTCTTCCACCCCCAAGTTTTACCTCTGTTTATGATGTGATTAAACCTACATTAAAGGAATAGCAGTAGTGCTCAGGTGAACAACAAGACAAGTAACACTTTGCAATTAATTTAAACACATGGGGGGGGAAATGTTCCTTTGCACTTTCTATTTTCACTTCTATGCTTGTTTCTACAATATTAGTAAATACATCCCTTTATGCTAGCTGTACTGTTAAGATTATACACTAAATCATTTCTGTTTTTTATTCTGTGTATTATCTAATTAAAAAGATTTATTTAACATAGCCATTTAATTGTATATAAGCAATTTCTTTGTTAAAATATCTTTATTAGTCAAAACAAAAACATCCACATAAAAGAGGAAAGCATTAGCAGGGGGGGTAAAAACCAAACTTTGCCAAACTACCCTTGCCTGCTCCCACTCCAAATCAATTATGCTTTGTGATCATAAAAATCTGGGTGTTCGCTAAGGAGAAAAATAGAGGAAAGCTAGAGGTTATAAGACTAGAACGAAAGGTCTTGCAGAAAAAAATGGCATCTTGTTTTGAAAACAGAATCTTTGTTTTCATAAGGTGCAAGTAATTAATAACTGCAACCCTTTGACATTTCTCTCTAGAAAGCTAAAGATTTAACTAAATTAAAGAAAGCTTGCTGACACCTAGGCAAAAATACCACATCTAGCTTAAAGCATAATACCTAAAAATAAGAAATAAAGAACTTCGTTTTCCTACAGTCAATTTCCCCAGTGGGGCTATTCCAGACGTGGCAGAGCTGCAGCTCCCAAAATTCATAGTCATCATGGTTAAAACCTGAAAATTATGGGAGGAGCAACCCCAAATAATCCCCATAAAATCCAGAAAACTAATAAAACAAGAATCTGTTGACATTTGGGAAGCAAGTTAATTATAGATTGACATTACAGCTAAAGAGTCTAAAACAAAATAGAATGCAGCACCTGAAGTTCAGATACAGAAACCTTAGTCCTGACAAACCTAATGTTAGGATGTACCTTTGATCAACCACACCCATTACTGGAAAAACAAGAAACAGAAATCTGGTGTACTCAAAATTTGAAACAGCTATTCTGCATAGCAGTGATGATTTTCCATCTTGTCATCTATCTCTTCACGCAGGTTTCTGCTAATGTCCTAAACTTTGGTTCCAACTGATCTAAAAAGTCAAGTGCCTCTTCTTCTTGCTGATCAGTACAGCAGCCTACAGAGCCCGCTGGCGATCCTCTTCCTTCATAGTTATATGAAAGAATATAGTCATCGGAATGCTTATGTTCTTCGTCCTGCCCACACAGATACACTTTCTGCACAGGAAAAAGAAAAAAAAAGGTTATTTGTTTCCTTAAACTAGCTACAACATATGCCATAAAATAAATTTCATTGATTTACCTTTTAATGTTTAATTTTTAATCAGAGTGTGTCCTCTAATGGGTTCCTATATATAAAAAATGCACATGATTGGTCTATATCATTCAATCTATGAAGATTTTAACAAAAAAAAATCAGATTTCCACTGATCAATATACAATTTAGCATTTCTAAAGCAATTGCTAATAAAATTAAATAATATTTGTGTATAAATTAGTAATGAAACACTGGTGGATCATACTGGTTTAGATTTATTATTACATGCGTACCTAGCCCTTCTGCAATAAGGACTCTCAAATTTTTAAAAATCACTTGTTTGGGTCAAAGAAAGAAGAACAAACAGTTTGACAGGTGGGAACAAAACAAAGCAAACAGACATCACAAATCCCAAGTCCAAATAAACAATATTTCTAAACAATATGGTAATTTATAAACAAAGCAAAATTATTTCAACTAAATCCAGAGACAAGAAGATAATTAAAAAGAAAATTCTATAAACAGTAGAGAATTTTCTATTCAGAGAATTCAGTGAGATCCGAAATAATTTGTCAGACTGTTTCACCCCACAGATGTAGACAGTTAAGTCTAACTCTAAAAATGCATGCTGAAGAAATTGGCTAGCAACCTTACCTCAGTCAGACGAGGGTGTGTGAAATTCTGCCATTCTGAATAATTGTATCTGTACGTATCCATCATGGACTGCCCATATCCTCTTCCAGATTCCATAGTATGATGCCCCGCTCCTTTGAGAGATTCTAAGGTGTGCTGTCCTCCTCCCCTAACCGATTCCATGGTCTGGTGTCCTCCTTTGACCATTTCGAAACTTTCCTGTCCCCCAGTTTTTACTCCAGAAACAACCCCGTGATCAGATGTAACTATGTTTCCTGTTTTCACAGGAAGTATGTTTGGATCCTGAAAGGGGAAAAATGACAAAGCTTTTTTTTAGAATATTTGAAGAGCAAGCAATGAAGAGTTAGATGTCATTTTACAGCTGGTTTAATTAATTAATTAGAAATTTATTGTCATTGTACATATATGCACAGTATACACATTTGACGAGATTCACAGACACCCAAAGACCAGAACCAACACCCACACATGTAACAATCTCCAAAAACACCCTGCCCATAAAATTCCCCCTAAAAACACAAACAACTGCGCAACAGGCCAAGTAATACTTTTTAGATATTAGAAGAATCGTAGAAACAAAAATTAACAACTTTTCCAAGATATTCCATTTATAAGGTATAGATTTACTATGTGACCAATTTATTAAGCATCCCTGAAGTTGCTTAATTGCAAGTAACTGTAATTTGTTTATCTTCATCACCCTTGTGTATGACAGAATCTGGAGAGTTCTGTGATATTCGGATTAAATGATTGTATCTCATTTCTACCAGGCTGCATAGATACTTGAAGTCATCAAATACAACCCATGGTAGAATACCATTTTGATTAAAAAATCATAATCCAGTGGAAACTGAGATTACATTTTTCTCAATGCATATATATTAAGAAAACCATTAATCTAATGACCAAAACCATAAAATGTTGCTCAGCATGGCCAATTCTATTTAAAACAGGGCAGTATGTACATTAGAATGTAACATCTTTTCATTATTCTTGAGGTGTTAAAATAATTCTATTGAAATAGCAGAATCCCATGCAATATAAGAATCTAGCTGATGCTCAGAATATAATAATTAAATGAAAAGATCTGCTTTTCAAATTAAAACCATGGTGGTTTTTAAAAAGAAGCCTGATATTAACAGTAATATTACAAAATATTTTGTTGAATCCCATCCACAAAGCTATGGCTTTCCCTTCCAGGAACTGGAATGAGAATTATCACATCACAACTGACATTGGCACCAATCTCCAAGATCCTTAGAAAGAATCCAAGTTTGCACCTGTAGCATCATAAAAGTTGTGGTTGTTATTGTTGTTATTATTATTATTTTATTTTTTAAGGTGAAGTTTAAGATTTCTTTCTCCATTGCAAATTTCTCTATGCCAAAAAAAGGATTCAGAATTTGAGAAGTATTATTATTATTATTATTATTATTATTATTATTATTATTATTAGTAGTAGTAGTAGTAGTAGTAGTAGTAGTAGT
>JANHFR010002121.1:0-21353 GCA_032468015.1 Mimophis mahfalensis | reverse complement strand
TGAAATGAGTGCGATGGTGCGGTAGTTTGAACATTCTTTGGCACTGCCCTTCTTTGGAATTGGAATGTAAACTGACCAAAATGTATAGGATTTATTAAATAGCTCAAATATGAGATCAAGTGGCCTTGAATCTAAATTGAAGGTTAATTTTGTTCTTTTCACCGTAAAGGTACTGAACAAAAATTGACAGTTTCTCCTTTGATTAATTGTACTTTTATAGCCATTGATTGGTATCAGAGAAAATAATAAAGCACATGGCTCACAATTCATTAAAATATAAGTTTATACACAGGTATTCTTCAATTTATGACCACAGTTGGGACCATCTTAAGATGAGGACTCATGTAACCAGTCCTGATTTTGTGACATTGCTGAAAACCAACCAAAAATGCCAGGAAAAATATTGCAAGTTGCAGTGTCCCTTCTGACTATGGGACTGCCATAAAAGCAAGGCAAACCCATTGTAATTTCAAATGATTGTTAAACAACTGGTCATAAGTCAAGGACTTCCTATATTTTTATGACATTGCATTGCTTAATTTCGGAATATCAAACTTCAGCTCTGGCCTTGATGTATTTCAGATAGATGAAACACTGAATTTTATGATAACTGGATCAGGTCAAAATTGATACCAATAGCCAAAGATTTGTTTTTCAGTATAATAAAAGATATACATTTTCTGTATGGAATATATTATTCTTATAGCATAATGATATTTACATTAAATATGAGTAAAATCTTAAAGAGGTTTCTCAAAATAATAGAATATATTATATTTTGCATGGAATACACACACGCTCAGACACATACACGCACAGAGAGTACATGCATATATAGAAAACATTTTTGAAAACTCAGAACATTGTTCCATAAATTTCTATGGGGTTCTTCAATTCTGAAGATACCTTTGAAAATGTTGTAAGTATAAGTTAAAGATGAGGATCTGAGTTTTTCAAATCCTGAAATACATTCTTTTCATACACCTTGCTTACTACTGTTTACCCCAAAAGGGGATAGTGGATTGGGTATGGAAAACCTTGTATTTTAAGTTATAATGAACAAAATAGTTATTTAAGGATGTAAAAATAAACATTTAAATTTGTAATTGATTTATTCACATAAATAATAACTGTAGGAGAGTTCAAATCCCCAATAATTTAAATCATTTTTCCATTGTACTCTTGTTTAAAATAATTCTAAAGATTCCAAAATATCTCATAAAGAATGGATAGACACAATTGTGGGGGAGAAATTCTTTTCAAATTCTATTACAGTTCATTAGAACTTCTCAAGGCCATTCCTTTCAATTGAATCTGCACAGGGGAATTTCCTTGTGAAGTGAGCTGATTTTCAGGAATAGCTTAAAGGCAATCTTTCTGTACAAAAACTTCAACTAATGTCCGGAAGGGAGGCTCTGGCTCGTTTAAAAAACTCAATTTCTCTTCTTCTGACTCTCCTATACAGGAACTTAGAGTACCAGTTGGTGAGTCTTTGCCTTCGTAATTATAGGCGTGTAAATACTCTTTAGCCAGGTTATGCTCTTCATGTTCTCCACAAAGAAATACCATCTGGACAAAGAACAATAAAAGTATAATCACCATTTTTTAAAATATATATATGATGTAAAAATAGGTTATCTTCTAATTGTTACCTCTTTGTCGTCTATATTATAGATACTATATTTCACACACATAATAAAATGGATTTTTTTAAAAAAAAATCTCTTGGAAAAATGTACTGTTTTATTTGAAAGAATACAGCTATCATTATAATTCTGTCTTAAGGTGCTGGTCTTAAATTTCAGCATTAAGTTTTTCAAGTCAAAGATTGGAAGCATCTTAACAGCCTTTTCTCCCATATGGTATATTCTAGTTGTATTGTCTTTAGGTCTCGTATTCCCCATGGCTGTGGGAATTGATGTAAATGTGTGTGTCACCAGAATGGGAAAGCATGGATTAAGATTGCAGCAAAATCTGGAAAATTGTGCTGATTTTCATCATGCTTCCTGCCTCTTGCTTGATTAGCTGCTCATATTTTAGATAGTTGATGCACTATGTTTATATCAATGGAATAATATTGTTGTTATTTGTAAGTACATTGCCACACACTTTAGATTATTTTTAAGAACTGTGATACAAAGTAGTACCTTAAAATTAACAGGATAAGACTAACATGTTCTTTCCAATTCTGTAATACTCAAAACTAGAAGATTATACGCTGTTAGAAATCTGTGTCAGAATACTTACTTCAGATAAGCGAGGGTTAGTGAACTTCTGCCATTCTGTACAGAAATCTCTAAATGAAGTCCTTAAAGAAGGTGCACAGTTTTGTAAAGATAGTGCCACATGATTCACTTTTCCTCCCTTGATTAATTCTGATGTGGAATGCCATCCTCTTTTTCCTGCTTCCAAATCTTTCTTTTCAGTTTTTAATGTGTCTGTATTCATATTTATGAATTCATTCATTGTTGACATGGGAATAATATTTAAATTCTGGAATATGAAGAATAACAATAGAATTTCGGGGGTAAAATGTTTTAGAAAAAGAATTCTTAAACAGTCTGTATGCAGATCTAATTGTATATTCCAGCATGCTTACTGGCTGAATAATAATCCATTTGTCCTCTGTCATCCGTTTCTTCACAATGTTTACCTATTGCCTACACTCAGGATTCATAGTATAACTTTATAGCACAGAACATCCCAGCCAGTGTAGTCAACCATATAATGTTCCAGTTAAATTATTATTCTGATCATATAAAACTTCAATATGTAATTTCATTTCATGTCTGTAAGAAAACCACCAAGCTCAGAGAGCAGAGTTAATTATGACCAGAGTTAACTGGAACACTATATGGTTAACCCCACTGGCTGGGATGTACTGGGTATAAACTTACAAATTAGGTAACATAGTCACTATATTGATGTTTTATCTAGTTTGATAATGAAATTTCTGCAAGAAATCTCCAAGTTCAAAGAGCACCAAAGACCTCACAGTTCATTCCTGAGCCATAAACATTCTCTTCTGTCAGAATATCAAAATATTCAGAATGTTTACCTTTTCTTGATTCAGCCAGAGCAGTTTTTTATTGGAAAATTTACACTTCTAAACATTTAAGTAGAAAAGAACGATGGTAGATAATATGTTCCTATGTACAAAAATAGTATTTAGCTTTAAGTATATGAATTTAAGTTTAAGTTTATTGGGATTTATATGCTCCCGAGGGACTCCCGAGGGACTCAGGGCGGCTCACAACAAATAAAAAACAGCAAATACAAAATTTAAAAAAGAATTAAACCAATAACGAACTCCAATAAACAATAAAATCAATTACACACTAAATTTAAAAATACGATTAAAAGTTTAAAACCCCAAAAATCAGCCCAGGCCGGCTTGCTGAAACAGCCAGGTCTTCAGGTCATGATGGAAGGACCGGAGGTCAGGGGCCGTCCGGAGCTTGAGCGGTAGCTCATTCCAAAGGGTTGGCGCGCCCACAGAAAAGGCCCTCCCCCTGGGGGTCACCAGCCGACACTGTCTGGCTGACAGCACCCTGAGGAGACCCACTCTGTGAGCACGTACAGGGTGATGGGAGGATGTAGCCGGTACACGCTGAAGGCAACCGGCAACCAATGCAGCTCGCACAGGAGAGGTGTAATATGGGAGTATCGCAATACTCCCATCACTACCCGTGCAGCCACATTCTGCACCAGTTGAGGCTTCCTCATGCTCCCCAAGGGAAGCCCCATGTAGAGAGTGTTACAATAGTCAAGGCGAGGGGTGATGAGAGCATGAGTGACCGTGGATAGAGCATCTCAGTCCAGGAAGGGGCGCAACTGACGCACAAGGCGAACCCGTGCGAACGCCCCCCTGGTCACGGCCGTTAGATGTTCTTCCAAAGTAAGCTGTGAATCCAGGAGGATGCCCAAGTTGCGTGCACATTCAGAGTGGGGTAACACCTCCCCTTCCACTACCAAATATGGAACATCCTGGATAATATGAGATGCCGGTATCTACAGCCACTCAGTCTTAGAGGGATTGAGTCTGAGCCTGTTCCTCCCCATCCAGGCCCGCACCGCTTCAAGATACCAGGACAGCACAACAAGGGCATCACTGGGTTGGTCTGGGGTGGACATAAACAACTGGGTATCATCAGCGTACTGATGATATCTCACCCCAAAACCACGGATGATCTCACCCAGCAGCTTCATGTAAATGTTGAACAGAAGAGGCAAGAGAACCGACCCCTGAGCGCCCTTGGAGTTGACCTCTGCCCCCCCCCCATCAACACAAACTGCGAACGGCCCAGGAGGTAGGAGGAGAACCACTGTAAAACAGTGCCTCCCACTCCCAACCCCCTGAGACGTCGCAGCAAGATACCATGGTTAATGGTATCAAAAACCAGTGAGAGGTCTAATAGGACCAGGACAGAGGAATAACCCCTGTCCTGGGCCCGCCAGAGATCATCCACCAGCGTGATCAATGCTGTCTCTGTGCTGTACCCGGGCCTGAAGCCAGATTGGTATGGGTCCAGATAGCTCGCTTCCTTTAGGACCAACGGGAGCTGACGTGCCACCATGCTCTCAACAGCCTTCACTACAAAGCGAAGGTTGGAGACAGGAAAAAAGTTATTCAAAATAGCTGGGTCCAGAGCAGGCTTCTTCAGAAGGGGTCTCACCACTGCCTCCTTCACGGTGGAGGGAAAGACACCCTCCTCTAACAAAGCATTGACCACTGCCTGGAGCCAGCCTCATGTGACCTCTCGAGTGGCGTAAACCAGCCAGGAGGGACACAGGTCCAGTAAACATGGTGGAACTCAGTTGACCCATGATCCTGTCCACTTCTTCCGGAGTCACAGGATCGAACTCACCCCAAACGATGTCCACTAAATCAATCTTCTCCTCATTGCCGGACCATGTCCAGTCGGAGTCCAGGCTGGCCCGAATCTGAGCGATCTTGTCCTGCAGATAATTGCTGAATTCCTCAGCCTGCCCCTGCAGAGAGTCATCCCCAGTCCCCTGATTCAGGAGGGACCGGGTCACCCTAAATAGGGCAGCTGGGCAATTATCCGCAGACACAATGAGGGTGGCAAAGTAAGCATGCTTCGCCGCCTCCATCGCCAACAGGTAAGACCTGGTGTAAGTTTTTAATGAGCACATCACAATCCCCCAACTTACTGATACAGATGCAATGTATTTTGCTTTCTAAAACAATGAGACAGCATCTTTTGCTCTTTCTCATAATATATCCAAATAAATCCATTTGCTACTATACAAGGCAAAATGTCACTTACTGTATTTCCTGATGCCACAGTGTTTGGTCTTATGTTTCCTTCACGTGATGCCTCAGAGTTTGGTCTTATGTTTCCTTCACCTGGTGCCACAGAGTTTGGTCTTAAGTTTCCTTCACCTGGTGCCTCAGAGTTTGGTCTTACGTTTCCTTCACCTGGTGCCTCAGTGTTTGATCTTGTTAAATTCTCAAATGTTACAGGTTCTTCCTCAGGTGTGCGACGTTTTCTGTGGAGCCAAACACCAAAAGGTGCACCAAAGCCTGCTGCAAGAAAAAATGCAGAAAACAGGATGGCTTATTTATGTGCTTTAAATAAATATATGAAATTGCACTTTTTTAAATCATGAAAATAAGTTGGGGTTTAATTTTATAAAAGCAGAGGAGGCATGGATAAGACAAAAAAAAGCTTTCAAGAAAAAAATTTGCTTAGATGCAATGGCTATATAGGTAGCCATAGGTAGGAAATAAGGAGCTATTTCCCATCCCCTACATTAGGATCTAGGATCTCATATGTAGTATTCTCATATCTAGGATTTCCTATACCCACTGCTCATTTAGCAACAAAATTCTGGTTGGTTCCAACAATCAAGTTGCTAGTGTTGGTAAGTAAACAAGTGACTGAAAGCAACACAGCAAAGATCTTGCTTGCTGCCATCTCATTTAAATAAAGTCTTTATACAGCTACATGTCACTCACACTCTCTGGCTTGCATTATTAAGCACACAAAATTTAGTCAGAAATAAGTGCATTAGTTGGAAAACGAATTTTTATAACCTAAAGATAGTTGAGGTGTTTCCTAAGCAAGGACTGAATGTAGTTTTACCCTTCACAGTTCATGTTGTTTCTTCAAGATGTACACATGCTTACCTAGCATTGCTAATGAACCCATGACCATTGCAGGAATGCTCCAGGCTCCTAAAATATCTGGAGTGCGCTCTACTTGAATCTCTGGAGAATAACCCAGTGACATGTTTGTGATGGATTTGGAGCAGCTACTTGGAATTGCGCAGTCACAATAATGAACTATTATTTCATTTTTTCTGATGCTTTCTCCATTACATATTCTGAGAATAATAGAATAGTAGCCATAGTCTATATCTTCAGCTAGTGAAAGCAGTGCTGATGAATCTATGAAAGAAATAATTCAAATCCACAAATTAAACATCATATGATACATTAGTCACAATGTATTTTATAGATATTAAAAACCAAAAACATACCATCATTTGGAGTTAACTTCCATTTTAAGTCCATTGGCTTGTCTATTTCAAAATGAAAAGGTATAGTGGACATTGGCAAATCAAAGTCACTGGCGTTTACACAGATTGGTTTTTTATCTTTACACATGACATAGTGTTTACTGGTACTCACTAGGTAATTGTTCTCAATAGCAAGTTTTATCACAATTGTCCCATTTCCTGTTTTACCACCTAGGGAAATTAGAATGCTTATTTTTAATACAGTACTGAAAGTAACTTTATCAAACCATATAACATTACAAAAGTATTATTTTTCTGTGAAAGCTAAATAAAACATTGGTTTCACAAACTATACTAATCCATAATCCAAAGGAAGAAAGCCATTGTAATAGAATAACAGAATAATAGAGTTGGAGGGGACCCTGGTTCTAATCCAACCCTCTGCTCAAGCAAGAGACCCCATAGCATTCCAGAAAAGATGGCTGTCCAATCTCTTCAAAACCTCTCGTGATTTTGGAAGTTACAAGAGCACCCATAACTTCTGGAGGCAAGCCATTCCACTAATTGTTCTTGTCAGGAAATTTCTCCTCAGTTCTAGGTTGGATCTCTCTTTGATATGTTTCTGTTACTTCTTGTCTTGCCCTTGGATGCTTTGGAGAAGAAGGTGTTCCCTCTTCTTTATGACAGCCTGTCAAATATTGGAAGACTGCTATCATTGTCATCCCCAGTCCTTCTCTTGTTAGACTAGACATACCCAGTTCCTGCCTCCTAACCATCCTTGTTACTCTTCTCTGCGCCCTTCCTGGAGTCTCAACTTCTTTTCCGTACCACAGTGACCAAAACTGGATCCCGTATTCCAAGCGTGGTTTTACCAAAGCAGTAGTAATGCTTCATGTGATCTTGATACTATTCCTTTGTTGATTAAGTCTAGGACTGCATGGGCTTTTTTGGCAGCTGCAGCACACATCCACAGAGTTGTTAATGTAGTTTGTTAAACTGCAGAATTATGCATTGTTAACAGAATGAATTACTGCCAAATATATATGTTGCCCAAATTCTCAGAAGAAAAGTGCAATAAGTATCTAATAAATGCAAAGGTAATTAAATAACAATCAGCGCATGGTTTTCTACTTGGTAGATGGGCTCCTTCAGAGACTGCAGAGGGTAGGCAAGGGTCTATTCTGCTGATTCTATTCCACTATAGGACAATATAACTCAGGCTCTACACCTAAAAAGATGGATTTTGAAGAAAAATGTCAAGTAATCACCCCAGGTAAATATTGTGAAACAACCCAAAAGAGATTGGTTTAAAGAGAGAAGTACTGTAGAATTAATGTATTTCAAATATTAGACTTGTCTACTTAGGGCCTTAGATCAAGGTTGCAAAAATTTTGAGTGATCATTAGATTACAATAAAAAAAGAATATTTTAATATAGCCATCAGTGTCTGATCATATTTTTGTAAGCCACATCGGGTAGCTTTATGCAGGTAGCAAAAATACCAACATTTCACAATATTTGATACTCACTTTGATCAATTGCAGATACTGTTACATTGCATTGACTGTATTCTATGTTTTCTGAATCTCTTTCTAAAATGTCAGTTGTTCTGAGGTTTCCTATTTCATCAATGGTGATCCAACCACATCGGTCCTTTATTATTCTGTAACTGTTAAGAATAAATATTTTAACAAGGTTATGCACCTCAAAGTTATTTCACTAATATAAGTTAATTATAAATTGCTTTATGGTACACACAATCTATAAATAAACCAAGCACTATAATAATTTTGTACCTTAAATGTTTGTTTCCTGTTTCTGGATCCATTGCTTGATAATTACCAACCACTGTGCCAACCAAGAAGCGTTCATTTATGTATAGAATATATTCACAAGATTCAAATACAGGTCCTTCATCCTGATCCTTAATTTTGACCACAATGCTCGCCATACTTGTTGGAAGACCTCTTGAATTTGGAGGTGAAACATAAGGTGCTTCATTATTTATGACAATTTCTAATCTTCTCTCGTGGCTTTTCTCATAATCCAGTTCCTGGAGGCAGTGAATGATATTCAAATCAATACACTACTAAGACATTTTGCTACTATGATTTCAACAGTGACTATTACTATTTTAAAATTTCATTTGAGTTTTCTTTCCCTCCTCTATCCCAATGCATTTTAATGGGAAATAGTATTACATTTTAAAAATGTAAAATACATCTTTAGAAAGTTGTGAAAAATATATTTCAACAAGTAATTCACACCTTAAAATTAAATAAAATTCAGTTCATATTATGGCAGTAACACTTTTTACTATCCATAGTTACCTTTAAAGTGCTTAAACAGCCAATATTCTGCTGTTGATCAACTCTAATAACAAAACTATTATCTTCATTTCCTTTAGTAATAGCAAATACACCCATCCATGATGATGTTCTGGGTTCATCTTTATCTTCAACAGGAATACATAATATTTCTGCATGTTCTATGTTTTCATATACCTCCACTACATACTGAAAAAAAAATTCAAATATTAGTTTATGAATAGTTCTAATGACAGGTAAGATTCAGCTAATAATCACATGATCATGTCCAGTTTTACCTGGCTTGTTAGCCAATTGCTCAGATCCTTTGCCACTTTTGTTTTTCTAAAAAAAGCAAAGACAGCATTTGCTCCCCAATCATTTCGCAGTTTATCCAACCTTAAGTATTTCCCAAACGTAATACCTAATTGTTAGACATCAACAAGTTCCTTCAGTAGTATGAAACAGGATTCATCTCAGCCTGAAAATTCTTTCCAAGCTAATAAATATTTTTTATCTCAAATTCTAATCCTCCTACTTTAACCCTACCCCACCTTTCACCCATTACCTTCTCATTAGAGAAACGTGTGAAAATACAATTATTCTATTTCTTTGTCACCTTCTAGGGTGTTCTCATGTTACTGAGTAGCTTTTCACTAAGTTGAGGAGTTTTTTTAGTTGTTAAGCACACTTGATGCTTTTTTGCTCCCCAACTGCTTCTTGTTCTGATTTTTAACCTTCCTGATACTATATTTTTCTGTGAACGGATTCTGGTCCTGTATGTATGTATGTATGTATGTATGTATGTATGTATGTATGTATGTATATGAATGGGTATGTACGTATGTATGTGCCATATATGGTTTTCAACCACTGCACCAATTTACACCAAACTTGCCATACAGATAGCTTACTGTCTACCAACAAACACTGTGGGGGGATCACATGCCATCAGAGGGTCTGTGACCCCTAAAAAGCATGCCAAAGTGCTGACCCCTTCACTGTGGCCATACTGCTGATGCCTTCACAATACACCACAAGGGGCGCAAGAGAGCAGCGTCACACTGCGCTGAACTACAGGCCTTCCAGGGGTCTCTGAAGGCAGTGGCAGTATCTCCTTTCATTTTTTTCCCCACTTTACAGAGATAATCCTGCAAGAAAGGCCGGAAGGAAACATTCTGGTGTTCTTTCTAGACTAATCTTTATTGACCTGATTAAGAAACAGCTTCTCCAGTTAACCCTTACTACATTCTTGGCAGTACGCCTAGAGTTGCTGCCTCTGTCTTCCGGAGCTTCTCCTGGAGGTTTTCTGTTTTGGAGCTTGACTTTCTTAAAGGGGAAGGGCTGTTTTAAGCTTTTTACACTGCTGTTGGGAGAAAATACTCCCATGTTAGAGTTCTTCCAGCCAGGGTGCAACAATCAGCCCTTTGCAAAAATAACTGAATAATGAAGCAGAGCTGCCAGAAAGAAGCTTTTAATGACAAGGAACCAAGGTGAGTGACATTCAGAAAGGCTTCTTGGCTAGCTTCAAAGATTGACATTCAAATGTGAGTTTACATACCCTTTCTGAGTTTCGGTCTAAAACTGTTTTTTGGTGAAGTTTAATTCTGTGCTTGGTGATATTTAATCCTGTGTTTATTGATGGGATAATTTTCCCTATTCAGCTTTCTTTGGAAGTGAAAAGGTTAGTTAATCTCTGTTCCTGAAAAGAAACTGGGTTGAGAAATTTGGCTAATTCCTGTGTCTATTTGTTCTGGTAATGAGCAAGAGTTGGCTACTGATAGTTACTATTGCATTTTAACTATTTTAATTGCTCAAGGTGCTCTTGCACCCTGCCTGATTTGTAACTCCATCTTGCAGGTCTTTTTAATCTAATGATTGCTATTTAGGGCAGCTTTTTGCAAACAAAGAAACTTTTTGTATTTTTATACAGGTAATCCTTGACTTTCAACAGTCCATTTAGTGACCATTCAAAGTTACAATGGCACTGAAAAAAAGTGACTTATGACCATTTTTCACACTTATGACCATTGCAGCATCCCCACAATCACAAGAGACGATGCAAGGAGAAGCATCCCTTGATGTGAATGATGTCGAGTTGGCCATGCCCACCCAATCACATGCCCACCCAGCCACACTAGGCTGGTCATTAGGGCAGAGAACCAGTTGTTAAATTATTTGAATGCCACCGCTGGCCATACCCACCCAGTCACATGACCACCTAGCCATACCCACCAAGCCATGCCCACAGAACCAGTTGTTTAAAAATTTGAAACCCACCCCTGGTTAACACCCTAAAAATATCATTAAAATGTAGCATTCCCAATAGGTTTTACTATGATAGACTTACCATACTTTGTGCTATTTGAGGGAGATTATCATTTACATCTCCAATCTCAATATGTACTTCTGCTGTAGTGTAAAAACCAAACTCCTCACCTCCCATGTCTCTTGCTTCTATATGTAGTGTGTATGCTGGCACAGTCTGAAGAACAATAGAAAAAATATAGACTTAATTTTCCTGGGCTGACTAAAAAATAGCTTATTTTAAAAAAAAACAAAAGCAAGGCTATGAGATTATTCACTTAGTTAAGAATTTATTCAATATTGCCATTTCATCCAAAGGTTACTCTGCAAAAAAAAATAACCTGGCACTGCTGAAGACGACATATTTGCTTCTTTCCCTTCACTACCCCATATTATATCTTCCTATCCTATGAAATATGTCAGACAGACTGAGACATTGTTCCAGTTACCCACTGAATTATCTGAACTTGGCTCCAAAATATCTATATAATTCCTAACTACCAAAAGGACTTTTGACTTCAGCTATATTGCAGCTACTCTATCTAAGATCAATCTATTTTACCCTTTGTTAGCTTTATGCTATTTCACTCGCGATTTCACAGTTTTTGGTGTAACACTAAATTGAAAATTACCTCTCTGTCCAGATGTAATGCTACCATAATACAGCCTGAATCTGGATCTATAACAAATTCCTGAAGTTTCTGATGACTCTGGGATATAATTCTGTATTTCACTTTGCTATGCAGTGTATTGGGCTCATCTTTGTCTGTTGCAGTCACTTGTCCAACTAATGTTCCTGTATACAGAAGGCATCAATTTTAGTTTTTCATAAGTCAGGTCTTCCTCCTTTAGAAGAAAAGCTATGCCCACATTATTCAAATATCAAAGTAAATTACATCAATTTCCCCATCTACTATCACTCTAGCTAGCTTGCTTTTGTTTTTAGTCCTTCGGGAGAAGGGCGGTATATAAATTGGAAAAATAAATAAATAGTCTGGTGGTTAAGGCAGCAGGCAGCAGGCTAGAAGCCAGGATACACTGAGTTTTAGTCCCACCTTAGGCATAAAGTGCCCATAGGCCAGTCATACTCTCTCAGCCCTAGAAAGTAGACATGGCACTTCCATACAAAAAGTATTTGACATGTTATTAAACATACCCTTCTACTGCTGCCATTATATTTTATTATTAATAAATTTTGCATTCCCCAATAACAAAGTCTACATTTACACTTAAATAACTGATATGATAATTTCACACAAAACATATCAAAACATACAGGTAGTCCTCGTTTAATGATGGCCTTGTGCAGTGACCTTATGATGGTGGGAAAAAATAAATTTGCAACAGATCCTCCCATTTACAATCTGTATAGGTCTCTAAAGCAAATGAAAGCTGAAGTAAGGTCAAAAGCATAGTCACAATTTCACCTACTGACTGCTTTGTTTAATAACCAGGTTGCTGGCCCCAATTGTACTTGCTAAATGAGGGCTACCTGTATTCCAAATCTGTGATGTGATATTTATTTAAAAGTTCAATTACCAATTATACTGTTTTCAGGTACATGAAACTTATAAACGTTATACTCAAATTCTGGAGTATTATCATTATCATCCTCTATTTTGATTATGTGAATAAGTGGGATTTCTGGGGTATATCCATCCGGTGTCATTGCATAGCAAATGAGCTGCAGAAAATGCAATAAAAGAAACACTTATTTATCTGTAGCAAATGAAAACTTTATGATAAATCAGGACACAATTATTTAATCCATGTTCTGTATAGAATTTGTTATGATGCATAGCTATTAACCATATTTGTATGGGCACAGGGTGAATGCTCCTGAATTAGTAAAGTCCTCTCTTATAGCAAGGTATAGTGCTAAGTTCTAGAGACTTAGAACGTTATATAGAAATATCTAAAGAGCATACAAGTATCAGACATAAAGATGATTAAGTAGATGAAGGGCATAAGGCAAAGTAAGCTATTTTAACCTAAAATGGCATAAGAAACCATAGACATAAAAAGAAATATAAGAATGTTGGTAGAAGAAAGAATCAGCAGAAAATATTAATTATTTCCCCTAGAGTGAGAAGGCAAGGAATGTTGTGGGTCCAGTCTCTAATGAGGTATATCTGCCAGGAATCAGAAGAAGGCCTTTCTCCCTCATGGCTCTCTCCATCTTGTACATTAACCCTCTGGAAATTAGACTGATCCCCTTTGTGACAGGGTCAGACGGTCCTGAAGACATGGTTCTGTCAGCAGGCCTGGATATCACCCGTGGGATGGAGCCTATTAAATGGCTGGTATGAATGTGTGTTGTCACTGGGATAGGGAGTGGGACTATTTATTTTATTATTTTTATTTATTTTTATTTCTTTTATATTGTGTTTTAATTTCCCATAAGCTTCCTTGAGTTACCTTTGAGCAAGTAGGCAGCAATATGATGGAAGAATACTTATTAGACCCTGGCTAAAGCAATATAAACCCAGGGAAAATGATAAAGGATGAGATAAGAAAAATGAAAGTTCAAGTGGGAATTGAGGAAGAACTATAAGGTTTTCATTCTTCTACAACCCATTATTATATCCATAAGATTATTAGTGAGCATGGACAGCCTCTCATGGACATGTTCTTTATATCTAGTGAAAGGATCTTGGGAATATAGGAGTATAGGCCTGGAGTATAGGTCTCAGAATTATAGCAGGCCTGAAATAAAATGGTATATTAAAGTGTCAGCTAGAATGATTTTGCAAGGATACCGAAATATTTCAACTGTGCTGTGTTATTACAAATATTATAACATGTATTTGGTGAGTAATAGTTTTAGAAGCTATTTTGGACGAAGAACATTCTGGACATTGGGGAACAGAGAACTGAAAGTATCAGATGGAAAGAGATTTCACATGTAGACGCAAGAATGTGTCAATTAATGACCATAATAGGAGAATGAGGAAGAAGTATCAGTAAAATTCCAGTAAGTGAAAGGCTGTCAGAAAAGAAGATATAAAAGTCACTATGGTTGGTCCCTATGTTCCATTGCTGACTATTGGGGGAGAGACTTTAGCCCCCATAGAAAGGGCCCGCAACTTACGTGTCCTCCTGGATGTACCTCTGTCTTTAGAGGACCATCTCACAGCCGTCACGAGGGGGGCTTTCCACCAGGTTCGCCTGGTGTGCCAGTTGCACCCCTTTCTGAATAGGGACGCCTTGTGCACAGTCACTCATGCCCTCATCACCTCTCGCTTGAACTATTGTAATGCTCTCTACATGGGGCTCCCCTTGAAGAGCACCTGGAGGCTCCAACTGGTGCAAAATGTGGCTGCGAGGGTGTTTATGGGAGTATTTTGGTACTCCCATGTTACCCTCCGCTTTTATGCGGTCTATATTGGCTACCGATAGCCTTCTGGGTGCGATACAAGGTTTTGGTTATGACCTTCAAAGTGCTCCATAGCTTAGGACCTGAGTACCTGCGAGACCACCTTCTGCCACCAGTAGCCTCCCACCGACCAGTCCGCTCCCACAGAGTTGGCCTATTCAGGGTGCCGTCAGCCAAACAATGCCAGCTGTCAGTCCCCAGGGGGAAGGCCTTCGCTGTGGGGGGACCCATTCTATGGAACAAACTCCCCCCGGAACTTTGGATTATCCCAGACCTTCCACCGCACCCTGAAAACTTTGAACAATCTGGCTTTGCCTGAGGGACACGGATTTTAGATCAGTTTTAAATTATCTATGTAATCAAATTTTGGATTTTAACTTATTTTTAATATTTGTAATTTATGTTTTTTAATATCCTGAAAGCTGCCCCAAGTCCTAGGGGAGAAGGGCAGCATATCAATTCGATTAATAAATAAATAAAAATAAATAAAAGAGATAGATCTCAAATCATGGCCACTGATGGTAACTATTCCTCATGGAATTAGCTATTGTCTCTGACTCTCATTGCAATGGGATGTTGATATAAGTACTGTTATGTGCTTGGCTGTTCATGTTTCAAATTGCTCATAAATAAACCTCTGATTCTAAGACTTATTTTATTATGGTGCTGCTCTTTTGCTTCTCAATTGGAATTTTCCCCCAACATTAGGTATTTGTATACTGTCTATTTTCCCTGGCATGACTGGATTATACGGAAAAGGTTGGAGGGTTTTGTTTTGTTTTGGGGTGTTTTTTTTTAAGAAACCTGGGAAGAAGCCTGTGTGCCCAGGAAACTTTGTGATTGACTAACAAGTTAATGTGTTTATCCCATACCTCAGATACAAAAAGTTCCTACAATCAAATTGTTTTCATTGTATAAGTACGTTTTTTAAGTATAACCACAAGAATTCTCCAAAAATTGCCCCAAGTAATAATTTTAATTGTAACAGGATGTAAATATTATTAAAGAAATAGGGAGTAATTACGCTAGCACAATTTAATTAATTTCAAAATAGCTGTCTATTATGGATCTTTTTCTTAAATATAAATTCAAAGAATATTGGCAGATCAAAGTCATAAGTCTGCCCTTCTGAAATCTATGCAGTGCACACAGAGTCGTATCATTATTTGTGTAGTGTGTATATATGTATATGAATATATATATGTATGTACAGAATCACATACCTGAAATTCTGGGTATTCTTCCCGATCTATTGGGCAAGTAACAAAGAGATTTCCTGTTTCTTGCTCAATGTAAAAGTAATTCAGTGGTGGTTTGTCAACACCAGGGCCAGTGATGAAATATCTTATATTGTACTTTTGTGCCATGTCAGAAGACAGCTGAAAACAAAGACATGAAATTAAATTGACAAATATAATTCTTTACTTCTTGTCTACATACAGTAATTCACTTCAATTGAACTGAAATCATTGAAAATTAACAATCTTCTGTGAATTGGAACACCCAGGGATTATTGCAAAGGACTTCTTTACAGATCAAGATCACAGTACACTTCAGTGCACAATAGCCACCATATAAGGTGTGTAATGGTTGTAACCAGCTAACGGGTTAGCATATGGCATAGTATATTAATTGTGCTAAATCAAACTCGTATTCCATGAAAAATTTATAATGGAAATAGGCTATCTCAACTAAACTGTCTTGGAATGCATCTAGATTAACTTAATTTCAAAAATTTTTTAGCAATGGAGAGGCTATTATGGCCTGTCAATCAACTCTACAGACAAAGTCCTTTAAAAATTTAATGGGCAATTTTAATTGGTAGACTTATATGGAGTTCCATCAGATGTTACTGTATGCATGTATTTCTAGAGAGATTTAGCAGCAATTTAATTTCATTTCTGAAATTAAGTAGAATACATTTCATATATATGCTATAAGTACCATATAGACCTCTTCAGATTACAACAAAGAAAATATCCTCACAACAATGAGTATATTATTTATCTGCACTTTTGCAAATGATATGCCTCGGTGAAGGCACTTTGCCCTATGGAGGTACTTTGCTTTGCTTCAGTACTGCAAAGGATTCTGCAGAGACACTTTCTTCCTCCTCCAACAAGAGTCTCCCAGTGCTTTAGAAAACTATTTAAAGGTTGGTAACAAGCTACTAAGGGAAAATTAGGAGGAGAAAACATTACATTCTGAGAAGAAGTGTACTTCTTTGACTACATTTCATTCATTGGCAGATCTAATTCAGAGGCGGAGATCATTTGAAATGTCAAATGAAGACTACATTAAAAACATGCCTGTTGAATTTGCATAGGAAAAGGCCCTAGTAAGTTTTCCATTATAATAGTTGGGACTGGAGCCCATCTTCGTTTAGTTCGCCCCACAGCAGTTGCTCGGATATGCCTTCTCCTAGTTTTTGAGCCCTAGAAAAGAGAAAAGACAGAAACCTAAACACATATCTATAGCAATCCTGCTTTAGTTTTGAGTTATACCTTTTGATCTCTTTTATTTCAAACATTGTAATAGGTAATATTAATTCCTAACATAACTAGTGTAAAAATATAATCCTTTTGCTTTTCAAAATAATTTTAATAGTTTACATATCAGATTATGCAGTTAAATTGTTTTTCGTTTTCATTATTATATCAATTATTAAAACACTAATACCACTGATCAAGTGTGTTTGATAATCCATTTTTTATTTCATAGGAATATTTATCCATAAATTAATAAAACTGCTAACAGTACATGTTCATATTTTGAGTTTTATATCAACATTACATAAACAATATATAATTGAATAGTAATGCTAAAAGATGCAATACAAACATGAAAATAAAACATATACATATGCCTAATATTCTTGAGGAGTAAGCAACATTTTGAAAAGCACAGCAAATAACTAAGAAAAGTAAACAATCAAAAATGAGATAAGAAAAAAGAGAAGGAGCAAATCTAATTTACTTAATATGAGCTTAATTATCTGCGATGAACATACCTAATATTCCTTCCTCCTCCTATTTTTTCCCCACAACAGTCCTGTGTGATGAGTTTGGCTGAAAGACGGTGACTGGCCCAAAGTCACCCTTCTGACCTCCATGCCTTAGACAGGACTAGATGCACCTTCAGTACAGTATTGTGCCTCGTATAGAAAGCCATTATACTGGCATGGTTAAATTACCTTGTTTTGATGGTATTAATGGGAAATGAAATAATAATATATGGATAAATATTTAAACTGAATCATTTGCTCATATATCTTGGAGATCAGAGTTAATCTCTCCATTAACCACAAACCACTTGAACTGCTTCTATGCATTTCTTACTGAATATTCTGAATTTTCTATATAAAATTTGGGGCTGCAGCCATTATGTCTAAATGTCATTGAATCCACATGGCATGGGTCCAGGTTACTTGAGGAACTGTGTCACCTCATCTGGAATGGTCAGCCCCACCTTTGCTGGCAGAGGAAACGTACTATGGGCCCCATAAATCAAGGAATTCTGACTGGCAGGGTCCATGAAAAAGGACTCCCGTCCTTTGGAACATCTCACCCCCTGAGGCAAGATTATCTCCCATCCTTCCAACCTTCTACAAGAGCCTGAAGACCTGGCTCTGCCAGATGGCTTGAGGTCCCAAGTGGGGAGCATAACACTGGAGGTGATTAATAAATTAAGAGGCAATCCCATCTCCCACACACACCTCTCGTTCCCTTCCTCCCCATCATTTAACTATAATTTTCTTTTGATTGTGATTTCTATTTTTATTGTTTTAGAATTATTTATCTGCTAGGGTTTTGGTGTTTTAAAACTAAAAGATCTAAAGTCATTTTGATATGAGATGGGCGGAAAATAAATTTAATAAATAAGAATAAAAATAATCCAGGTATGATTACTTTCTGTTATGTAAAAGGGTTTTATATTGGATACTTTGTTTTTTATTTGTTTTGATCTATGGCTTTCTCTCATAATGTAATAATTTAGTTTATACACCTCTTTATCCTTGTGAACCATCTTGCTTTCTTTATGATTATAAACTGTCTCAGTATTACCTTTTGTTCTTTAAACTTCTCACCTCTCCATTTCTGAGAATGTCATTAACTCCACCCAACCACATCTTTTGCCTTCAACCCATTCACTTTTCCTGGTTATATTTGTTATGCAATTCAGACCTCATTCATTCTCTCTATATCACTAAGCCCACTGAACATACTTTTTTTCTTCCTGGATGTGTATTCATTACCTATTCATTCTTGAGCACATCTTTTTTCTTTCATCAACACACTCAAATGTCCCATTCTCACTTTATTAAGCTTATTTTTTATATTACTCTCCAATAAACTAAAATGAATGCAAGATGGATGATAAGAGGTATGTGTTAGTGAGTGATAGACTCATGAATGAAAGGAATTGTATATATATAATATATTATTATAATTACATATACCTTTTGGGGGTATGTTAGCAAGCTAACATATATCTGCTTTGGCTCATATGTATAAATATTTTTTAAAAATACAGTAATGATGCTTTCATGTGTAGTCAAAGAAATATCATTTTTGGTATACAGTGAACCATCTTCCAGAATTATAAAATTGGGATTGTTTATGCCAATAATTCCAGTATCATTAAGGCAATGCTTCATTTTTACTGTAAGAAAAAATAAAAAGAAATTCAAAAACAAGTTGAAAAGAAAAAGGCATAGAGAATAATCCAAAGTCACCCAATATTTGGGGAGGACTTAAACTCTGACCCTCCCATTCTAACCACTTGGCCCAACTGTACAATTCAATATTTTTTTTTGAGAATGTAACTCTTAAAGGCCTAAATAGTTTACAATAAATGCATGTTTATATTAAATCATAGGAGTCAGAACTTTGCTAGCTACCACTTGCAGTGATGATATTGCTAGCCTCTAGCAAATTGCTGTTGCTATAAAAGGCTTTTACAAAACCCAGATTCAAATTCCAGTGTCTACAAACAAAGCATGGGAGAGAGGTTGTTGCCTCACCTCTGCCAATAAACATCCCCATCTTCATTTTGTCAGGTACATTAAATGACACTTCATTGCAAGCTTCACAAAATAAGTCCAAAGCCTAAAGGAAAGAAAGAAAAAAAAATCAAAGCATTGCATTAAAGCAGCTTTTCTAACCCAAAAGTTTTATTCATTGACTAATAACATATTTGAAAAGACAATAGCTTTTTCCAAATAATTTGCTTTCAGTGTATGTTTTTTATTTCTATACTGGTGCTACACATACAACAATTAAAAAAATGAATGGCAGACTTGTCTGCATTCTACAGGACTCAGTACAGTTTCCAAGTAGTCTTCAAAGGCACATAAACATACACCAGCGTTTTAATTTAAAATTTGGAAATTCTAGTCTAATCAGATCCCTGCACTACCTTCTAGGGTTTCAATTTCTCTGGTGCACCTGTCCATCTTGCACCTTTCTTAAGATTGCTCCTATAGGCATCTGCACAAAATGACTTGTGCAGAATTATTACTTATATTACCTGGTGACATCCAGGTGTAAATTCCATCTTTAATTTGCATCCTTAATGGTTGATGTAAATATTTAAGTCACAGGTTTTTTATCAGGACATGCCTTCATTATTTGCTGCCCATAAATGCCTCTGGCTATTGCTCTACCAATGAAGCTACTAAAGGAGGATCTTCTAAAGCTTTAGAAAGGCTTTAAGTTCTTCATTATACCATCACCTTGGCCACAAGGCCTCAAGTACTATGTGGGAGAGAAAGGAAGGAAAGCTGTAAAGTCTTTTTTCATTTTGGTTTTAATTGTGCTCACTGCATACATGTGTGTGAGAGACAGAGATCTTTGAAACAAGCACATAAAAACCAACAAGATTTGATTTCTAAGCCAAGGAACAAGAAATTCAGTGGGTTCACTTTAGCAGTGATTGTGAAACTAGTAGTCTACAGAGGTATCTCTCAGTACCTCATAACTCCACCTTTCTACTTTCACAGCTAGTCAGGGGGCCAAACCAGCCACTCATTGACTCAATCCTTGCACCACTGTCTTCACGGTCAAACAGCAGCTCAAAGCCCAAGCTTCTACCTAAGATTTTGCCTTGCCATGTTAACTTCTAAGCCTTCTTGTTACTGATTCATTGTGGAAGTGGCTCAGAGGTTCATTAAAATACAAAAGTTTTAATCCAGTATGACTTTTACAAAATCAGAGAGCTGATAACAATAGCAATAGCACTTTGATTTATATACTGCTCCACGGTGCTTTATGACACTCTGAGTCAGGGGTCTCCAACCTTGGTAACTTTAAACCTGGAGGACTTCAACTCCCAGAATTCCCCAGCCAGCAAAGCTTAAAGTTGAAGTCCTGCATGCTTAAAGTTGCCAAGGTTGAAGACCACTGCTCTGAGTGGTTTACAACATCATTATATTGCCTCCAAAAATCTGGGTCCTCATTTTACTAACCTCAAAAGGATGGAAGGCTGAATAAACTTTAAGCTCCATCAGGATCAAGCTCCTGGCTGTGGGAGAGTTTGCCTAAAATACTGTACTTTAATGACTGTGCCATCATAACTCTTTTAAAATGATAATAGTGAATTAGTCTCAAGAGTAGTTAGATTTTTTTAAATTTTATTTGTTTTATTAGTATAATATATAAAAATTCCATTTCAATCAAACAGTGTGTTGTTTGGGTACAATTATTTTAGGCAACCATAATCATTGTCTTTACAATAACATGTATCACAATAACATTAATATTGTAGTGACAGTATTTTGTTTGTCCATTTTAACAAATTTCCATTTTAGTTTCAGCCTATATTTAATCTGTTTTTAATTATTTTTAACTTTTGTATTTGCTGTTTTTAATATGGCTGTA
>JANHFR010002120.1:45218-55962 GCA_032468015.1 Mimophis mahfalensis | reverse complement strand
CACCCCTCCCCGCTTTTAAAAGCTGAATTAAAAATTTACTTTAAAACCCCAAGATATTCCTCCTTGTGGCATACACCTCTCAGGGCTCCAAAGCCTGTCATCAAGGGGGGGCCTAGGAAGTCCGGATGGCCACAGCTGGAATAGGGGGGACTCCCCCGGGCAGTACAGTTTACTAAACAAGTACTTTAGCGTAAGTCCAAGTTCACTCATAGGGGAAGGGGGTGGCAGGTTGACCATAGTCCAAATAGGTGACATCAAATCGGATGCCAAACCCCCAAGAGCAGATTGCAGCAGCAAAGGCTAGATGATGTGGTAGATGAAACGTCCACAGAAATGCCAGTCCAATCAGTCTTGAGGGTCCATCGCCCTCTCACGACGATGGTCAAAGACTATCCAGGAGTCCCAGCAATGATGTCAACAGTGCTTAAACTTGCCAATCCTCTCACAGTGGCAGTAGAATGGTACAGGGATCACCAAGCATAGTTCTTCAGATGTTCAGCCTCTCGAGAAATCCAGGCCAAGCAACAGGGCGAGGGAATGGTTTAGCAGGCACAAGTAGGAGCGACAGAGTGTCTACCAAGGGGAACAGTTCAAAAGACCCTTCCACGCCACCCTTCCATGTTACGTATAGCCACCACAGCAACGACCACGTCCATAATGAAGGGAGCAGAGGGACGACGGCCAATCAGCAGATGCCATGGTGGCAGTTGCAAAGACGAAAGGCCGACAGAGGCCCAGGTTCCAGGCCCAGCCCCAGGCCTCCAGGAAGATGGCTCCAGGAACCGGTTCCACTCCAGGGCAAGATCCGGGCACCAGTCAAAACATGACTCCATGGCCCCGCTCCAGAGGTCCGGGTAGCCAGTGGCGGCCAGGGCTTCAAACTCGGCCGGCAAATGCCAGGGCTCCAGGCCCAGCCAACAACAGCTGAACCCCACCCCCGCAAACACCAGCAAGCAACAGGCACCACAGGCCGCACCCAATAGAGGGCCATGCCAGCCTCCCGTGATCTCCAACTCCAGTTCCTCTCTGGAGTATTGGACCTTCGGGGGCCGGTAGCAGCCAAGAACCCCGAGTACAGCAGCCAGCCGACAAGCTGCGCTCTGCCAATGCCGCCCAGATGCCAACAAAGGCCAATCTCCTCTGGGATTCTGGCAGCCTCTCTAGCTCTGAAAGGACGAGTTGGAGCAAAACGGGCATCAACATGGTCCTCAGCAATTCCCTGAGCCAAGCCGAGGACCACGATTCAAAAATGACGCCTCCAAACCCCTTTCTTCAGCTGCGATCGCCCTAGCCCCAGGACGTTCAGCTAAGGTAGGCGGCCATCTCAGGCATATGCAGAAGGAATGTCTCCTCTAAAAAACAATGCTGCAAAAATGGAATGTATTGGAAAAAATAGAATTTTCATTCTTCAGAATTTCGTATTGTTAAAACTGAGTACTACCAGCAATTTCTTCTGCTACCAGTATGACTTCTGCTCCCATGCCATCCCTTCAATAATCAAAGGGTTTACATTAAGGAAAAAAGCTATGCTTCAAATTGTCCTAAAGGAGCTACCATACCAATTTCTGCAGTGGGTTTCATGTAAAACCAGCATTTCACTAGAAAGATCAGGTGTGTAACCAGATCAGCAATATAATACCTGGAAACAAGAGGTGTCATCCCAGAACATTAACAAATTCTAGTTTGGGTCAAACACAGGATTGGTTTCCATTTTAATGAATTTTCAAGAGATCTGTTTTTCAGTATTAAAGTAAAAACATTTATATTACTGAATATAGCGCTAACTCCAATTTCAGTGTTCCACTAACATATAGAAAGCATTGCCACTTTCGAACATTCTCTTGTCATTTTAATATTTTTTTCACATCTGGGTGGACTACATTCCTGATTTCCAGTTCCATGAAATAAGTGATCTAAAAGCTTAGTTTTAAGACAATCTTAAGGCATACTGCAGGATTCAGTTGCAACTCACAGGTTCCTTTTATTCAGCATAGTAAAGTAATACTCTTAGCCAAAATCTAATTTGTCTCCTGAAGCTCCGTTTTATTGTATCTCACTGGGAAGCAGAGAGAGAGATTCAGTCCTCCAACAGCTCATGTAGCAGATGCCCAAGTAGTTTTCTAATAAAAAGTTTGATTCATCAGGTTTAGAGTTTCAGAGCCAATTTCTTCATCTGACTCCTAAAATTCTAGCCATTCCATCATGTAAATACAGTTTGCAGGAGATACTTCCCCACCTTCATGGCAATCATCAAAAACCTAGAAAGGGAATAAGATACAAATATGATATATAATTTGATCAACCAAATTGTATCAACCGATACAAACAATTTTGTGAACAATTTGTACACTAGTAGCCTTGCCTCTAAACTCTTGTAAGTGTAGAGTGGTGCTAGCTGCTGCTCCGGGGAGAATTTACGAAGAGTCCACGAAGACCCTCAAGTTGCCCAGAATAACAGAACTGGAAAAGGATCTGGAAGTCTTCGAGTCCAGCCCTCTACTCAACAGGGAAATGGTTTCTTTAAAACGTCCAGTGACCGAAAACCCCACCCCCACAACTTCTGAAGGGAAGCCACTCGACTGCTAGGAAGTCTGATTTCAAAGACCGACCTCTCCTTGATTAGTTTTCACCCGCTGCTTTCTGTCTTGTGTTCAGGTGCTTTGAAGCATAAATTGACCCTGTCTTCTTTGTGGCGGCTATCAAGTCACCCCAGTCCTTTTCATTAGACTAGACATGCTCAGTTCCCGCAACTGTTTCTCGTGTGTTTTTAGTCTTCCAATTGCATTGCGCTCATATTGGAAGCCCCAAGGCACTTCCAGGTTGAAAGGGTTAATTGGTGACTACTATTACCCGGGAGACACCCCGTTGGGGGTTCATGTCCCAAGCAGGGAAGTCACCCCACCCCACAGCAGCACTCAGGTCTTGAACGCAGGCTAGCTACTTGCCAAGCCAGCGTCCTAACCATGCAAACTACCATACGCTTAATCCCTAATCATATGTTGGTTGCTTGTGATCTACTTTATCAAAAGCCTCACTGAAGTCCAAGCAAATTATGCCTGTGGCATTTAGCTGGTCCATTAGCTTTGTTACTTTGTCAAAGAATGCAATCAGGTTGGCTTGGAATGACTGGGTTTTGACAAATCCATGTTGACCTCTGGATATAAGTGTTAGGGTTCTAGGCGTTAGCAGATGTGTTGCTTGGTTAGCTTGATTTGTCTTTTTCAGGATCTTCCCAGGTATTATGAAGCACAAGAAAGTACAACTTCATCCAGAAACCCCTCCATCAATATTCGTTGACAGAATCTTAGAATAATCTGATTAATTTTACTAATCAATTAGACAATTGGAGACCAACAGCTATTTCTATAATCCTAAACTGCAATATTCAAGTGCCATATTTTAAAGTGGGCTTTAAAAGAGAAGTTAATGCAATAGAATAATGCACCAATAAGTGTTTTATTTGGAAGTAATTGCAGTCCACCAATAATATATTAATCTGTAGGCTAAGACTGAATATATTTATCATGCACATTGATAAATCTGATTTTTGTCTATTCTCTCTTGGAGGATTATCTTAAATTTGCAATCATCTTTCAGGCAATTAATTAAACTGTCTGGATTAGATACTAGAAATATATTTCAAATACAACATTTACATGTTTTAACAGTTTTGCTTCAGAATATAATTTTAAAGGGCTAATGTTAAATATAAGCCAGTCTCTCCCTCTCCCTCTTTCTTTTTTTTCTTTTTCTTTTCTTTTTCTTCCTTCCCTTTCTTTCCTCCCTCCCTCCCTTCTTTTCCATACTCCCCCCAAAATACATTTTCCACACGAAAACAGGAAGAGAAGGCTCTGCCAACCGTCAGCTTATGCAGTGGTGGGGTTCGGCCAGTTCAAGAGAACTGTTAACTTTCTGAGCAGTTCAGTGAACCGGTTGTTGGGAGAAATCTCCCTCCAACAAGCCTTTTGTTTTTCCCACTTTACAGGGCTAATCCTGCCAGGAAGGCAACATTCTGTGCCTCCGCATTGCTTCTAACCTAATCTTATCTTTATTACCCTGCTTAAGTATTTTCAGAAACTGCCTCTCCATTAAGCCTTGTTCCATTGTAACAGCAGCTAATGGTTCTCGGCAGTAAACCCAGACTAGCCAATGCCACTTCTCTGGAGGATTTTTTGTTTTTGTTTTTGCTGGTACTTTATTAGGGGCTTTTTAAAAAAAGCTTTTTACACTGCTTGGGTTGTACTTTCAAGAAGCAGGATGCAAGCTTGGCTCTGTGTCTGATTTTTTAAACTGCCTTTCTGGGGGCAGATGATCTTTCCTTAAATCTGGTTGATTTCTTTAATCCTAAAGAAATCTTGTGAGATGAGGGAGACCAGGTGGTATCTTTAAGTGGTACAAATGGAGCCAAGGATGGCTTCTCCTGGGTGGGAAAGGGTGCTTTGTCAGTTCACTGAGCACAGGAGTCTCTTGTCTGTAGGGATTCTTCAGTCATCCAGGTCATGGTTGTCCCAAAGGTGCTTTTTTCAAGAGTGCTGGAAGAAATATCTGTTGGTTCAGTTCCAAGTGGGGAGAAAGACACTGGAAACATGGAGGCTGATCGGAAAGACGGTTTCTTGGTTTTGAGGTCCTGGGCACTGACCAACTGGTTTGACGAGTACATGGATTTTTATACAGCTTGTTCTACAGCATTTTGTGATTTAGAGGCTTGTTTTGTGTATTTTGTCATTTGATTTTAATTTGTTTGGCGAAGGCCGGCAATGAGTTGTGGTTTTTAATCTTGTTTAACAAAGGTAATTAATCCTACATTTTTAAAAGGTGACAACCTCAGTTTCTTTGGCGCTAATAAGAAAGACAGTCTGTTTCCTGCCTTTTAAGAACACGTTTCTCTATTTCTCATTTAATCTCTTTTTAATATTTCTCAAAATATTTCATTCTTCTGGGGGAGGGTGCTAACCCTCAACAATCAAAGACTGCTCAGTTCTCCTTTATATTCATGGCAAAAATAATTTTAACTTTGCCTCTCTTTTAATCACTGATATTTTAAGTTCTCCTTGATATTTCAACACAGAATAAAAAGGTTATTTTTAAAAAAAAATTAAACCTGGAGTAAGCAAATAAACTACTAGCAATATAAGCCAAGCAATAAGTTTTGCTGAAAAATATCCATCCAGTAGTTCCTACAATGTATACTCACCAACATAATCTTTCTTGAATGATTTTCTATTCCTGCTTAACTATTGTACTGTAGGTAGTTCTCAACTTACAACACAACTGAGTCCAAAATTCCTGTTGGTAAGTGAGATATTTACTAAGTGAGTTTTGCCCCATTTTACAATCTTTCTTGCCACTGTTAAGTGAATCACTGTAGCTCTTTAGTCACATGCATGTTAAGTGAATCTGCCTCCTCCACTGATGTTGCTTGTCAGAAGGGTACAAACGCTGACCACCCCTTGACCACAGGACACTGCGGCGACCACCACCACCACCACTAGGAGTCAGTTGCCAAGCCTCTGAGCTTTGGTCCGATGACCATGGGGAGGCTGCTGCTCACCTACGCAGGGGATGCTGCAAGAGTCCTAAGTGAGAAAACTGATCATAGGTCACTTTTCCTAGTGCTGCTGTAACTTTGAACAGTCACTGAATGAAGTGTTGTAAAATGAGGACTACCTGTATTCTGAAGTCTAATTTGAATGACTGAGATGCAGATAAATTTTAATGAGTGACAGTAGTAAAACATCTGATCTCAATTTATTATTCCTGAGGAATACTTACTGGACAAAGTCCACAAGGTATCCGTATCAACCCAGCAGGTTGTATAACTGGACTGATAGCTCTGTAGAGTTTCATGTGCCCGTCTACGCTCCCTGCTGATGCTTCCTTTGCAGCAATAATGGTCATTTCTACTTTTCCATCATATATTAAGGTATTTAAAATGGTTTCTATGTCCTCCATCGACAATTCCACCTACAGAATTTAAAAAGCTCAAGTAAGAATTCTCCAAGAAAAGAAGTACACTGATGCCTGAAAAGTAGGCTATTGTAAATGCTTCTGTAACACCATCAATGCTTAACTGAACAGAACTGTTTTTTAAAAATCCAACTGGAATCTTAGTATGAAAGGATTAATTTATTAGATTAGTTACCAAGAAACGTGGTAAAGACAATTCTTTCCAACTAGTCTAGGCAAGATCTCTCTGAGGGAGAAGGGCAGTCTACAAATACAAAATATAAATAAATAAAAATAGAGGAGTAAAATTGCCAGAGGTAGGCTGAACGTCCATTTTTAAAAGGAAACATAGTTCAGCCAAGAGCAGAGTTTAAGTCTATTCTAGCGAAAAAAATTTAAAAGGAACAAAAAGTGCTTTAAATCAAATGTATCATAAAACTCATCTGCTGTATCAAAGCTCGCTCTCTCTAATTCAGAATTATTTTTGCATGATATGATGCAGAGACCATCTAATACTATTAAAAAAATATGCCCATGAAAAGATATGTCCATACTTTTGTTCTATCAGGTATAATCTTAATTTTCCTCAAAAATGAAATCTTTTATATTCAATTATTATTAAAAGTACAGTGAGGCAAAGAAGTATTTAGTCAGCCACCAATTGTGCAAGTTCTCCCACTTAAAAAGATGAGAGAGGCCTGTAATTTTCATCAAAGGTACACTTCAACTATGAGAGACAGAATGGGGGGAAAGAATCCAGGAAATCATATTGTAGGATTTCTAATGAATTAATTGGTAAATTCCTCAGTAAAATATTTGGTCACCTACAAACAAGATTTCTGGCTCTCACAGACCTATAACAACTTCTTTGAGGCTCCTCTGTCCTCCACTCATTACCTGTATTAATGGCACCTGTTTGACCTTGTTATCAGTATAAAAGACACCTGTCCACAACCTCAAACAGTCACACTCCAAACTCCATTATGGTCAAGACCAAAGAGCTGTTGAAGGACACCAGAAACAAAATTGTAGACCTGCACCAGGCTGGGAAAACTGAATCTGCAATAGGCAAGCAGCTTGCTGTGAAGAAATTAACTGTGGGAGCAATAATTAGAAAATGGAAGACATACAAGACCAGTGATAATCTCCCTCGATCTGGGACTTCACACAAGAATGAAAGGGACTTAATTGCCTCAATCACCTCAGGCATGAATACAGGGGATGCAGCAGCTTTTCTAGCGCTACTCTGTCGGGAGCAGGCCCCTGAGATCAAGTTGTTTATTCAGGCCGTGAGGATGCGATTTGAAGATCATGACCAAATAGAGATGGAGAACTGTATTGTGGACCTCAAGCAAGGGAAGAAAAATATGAAGGCCTTTGTTTGGGAATTGGCCCCAGCATATTTTATTGCACTACTTCAAAAGAGCAATTCATCCAGAGGTGTTAAAAGCCTTCGAGATTAGAGGGGTGCCTGACAACCTATCTGATTGGTTTGACATGGCAATCAAATTGGACAGAGTGCTGTATCCACATGGAAGGCCAAACGTGGTCACCCCTGTTAGGAAGCCTACCAGTTCTACACCTCTTGCTGAGCCGGCTTGGAGGACACTTCCTCCTCACCCACCCACCCCGGCACACTGAGATGCCTCAGATGTGGTGGGAGGGGTCATCGAGCTGAGGAATGTGCCACACCAACACGGGACCTGCAAATACGGCCCACTCCAACACCAAGACGAGGGAGGGCCAGAGGGAACCCTTCTGAGCCTAGCAGGGTCGGGTATCAAGTGGGGGATCCCCCCGCTTTTGCTACCCAGGAGACAGACGAGCTGCCTGGAAATCCCGGCCAACAATCCACAGCAGATTTGGATCCAATGGTGAGCCATTATGTCCCGACTTATAGTTAAAATCAAACTGACTGTCCCTCAGGCCGGTGAAGGGGGAGAACTCAGAGCCCTAGTTGACACTGGGTGCACGAGGTGCTTAATTAGCCGAGGGGTGGTTGAACAACTGGGGATCCCCACCTATCCTCTGCAAGAGCCCATACATTTTGAGCAAGTAGACGGAACCCTTATTGGAGGTCAGCCGGCAGCTTATGTGACCGGACTAGTAAGGTTGGATATGGCCCAGCATAAGGAGTATTTGAGATCCATCGTCGCCCCCCCAGATGAAAGAACCTGTCATCCTGGGATTAGTGTGGCTGGATAAAAGGGCCCCTACCATCAAATGGGAGAAGGATGGTAGGAAGCTTGATTGCTGAGGGGCCGCTTCCTCCAGACCTTTCGGCAGAAGAGCCTTCGGAATGAAACAGCACTCCGAAGTGCTTAGGGAAAGTGCACCTGGTGTTCCACAGCAGACTGCTTAAATTCGCAAAATCCTCTTGGATCTGACCTCCCCAAGCAGCTCCTCCTGACCCTACCATAGAGGAGGGCCACCGCTACTACGAAGTACGGGGAATTTTAGACTCTCGCATTAAGAGGAATCGACTGCAGTACTTGATACATTGGAAAGGATATCCCATGTCCAAATCATCTTGGGTGAACAGAGAGAACATATGAGCCGATAGACTCATTCGTAAACTTCATGCTGACAAGCCTAGTGGTCCACTTGGGAATGGGGGAGGAGATTGAACTGAATGTATCTGATGCGAGATGGTCTGCTGTTATACTTGTGTTTTGCAGATTACCATTTTTCCAGAAGACGGGGAAGCATGTCAGTTCTTAAAGCCTTTGCCTACTCTTCTCACCGTCTCTGGAAGACTTTAGCTTTTGAACTGCCAATCACTCCTGGGGAGGGAATAAACCACCTCCACATTCTTGACTGGAGTCAAGGTCATGCCACAAGGCGGGCATCCAGATGAGCGCCAATTAGTTGGTGGGGATTGGATAATGTGATTTATTATGTGATGAAAGGGGGAAGGGTTTAGATCTCTTTTTGGAAGAAACGAAACTTATAGATCAGTTTTGGAATTGCTTCGGCCTACCAAGATGGAGTTTGCTAATAAACATTAACTTGGATTATGACTGAGTCTGAGTTTCTCGTTGGGCATGGCAAATCTCCACTGGAGCTCAACAGTCATATGGTCAGATGAAACCAAAGTAGAACTTTTTGGTAAAAACCCAACTTGTTGTGTTTGGAGGAGAGAATGCTGAGTTGCCTCCAAAGAACACCATACCTACTGTGAAGCATGGGGGTGGAGACATCATGCTTTGGGGCTGTTTTTCTGCAAAGGGACCAGGACGGCTGATCCGTGTATAGGAAAGAATGAATGGGGCCATGTATCATGAGATTTTGAGTGAAAACCTCCTTCCATCAGCAAGGGCATTGAAGATGAAACGTGGCTGGGTGTTTCAGCATGACCATGATCCCGAACACACTGCCCGGGCAACGAAGGAGTTGCTTTGTAAGAAGCATTTCAAGGTCCTGGAGTGACCTAGCTAGTCTCCAGATCTCAACCCCATAGAAAACCTTTGGAGGGAGTTGAAAGTCCGTGTTGCCCAGGGACAGCCCCAAAACATCACTGCTCTAGAGGAGATCTGCACAGAGGAATGAGCCAAAATTCCAGCAACAGTGTGTGAAAACCTTGTGAAGACTTACAGAAAACGTTTGACCTCTCACTGCCAGCAAAGGATATATAACAAAGTATTGAGATGAACTTTTGATATTGACCAAATACTTATTTGCCACCATAATTTGCAAATAAATTCTTTAAAAATCAGACACTGTGATTTTCTGGATATTTTTTCTCATTTTGTCTCTCATAGTTGAGGTATACCTATGATGAAAATTACAGGCCTCTCTCATCTTTTTAAGTGGGAGAACTTGCACAATTGGTGGCTGACTAAATACTAAATACTGTAATTGCTAAACCCAATAACCAAGCATTTCTTTGAGGTACATTACGAAGCTGTACATTTTAATTTAAAAGTCTTGCTTGAACGCAGACTTCTGCGTCTTGCAGGAAAAAAACACTTCCTTTTCTTTTTCATTCTCTTTTTCTGTATTTCTGTGGATAAAATCTTAAAAATAGGATCTAACCTATATACTGTATATATATATAAGTGTGTGTGTGTGTGTGTGTGTGTGTGTGTGTGTGTGTGTGTGTGTATTTCAGCATAACTCTTGAACACCTCAAGCTATTTCAACTGAACTTGGTACAGATTACTTACTCTCTGGAAACAAATACTGTGAGGAGTAAGACACCGCTAACACCCCTCGGGGATGGTGGTATATATGTGTGTTCTGTGAAGATACAGCCTACAGCACAGTGGAGTTGCCATGGTAATGGCTTCAGAGTACTCCACAAGAGGGCATTTGTAACAGTGCCTGCCTGCACCACTATGAGACCGACATTACACAGATGACTTTTCTTGACCCTTCTGAGGGCACAGGGAAAACTTTTTTTTGGTATAAACTTTTTATTATTTTTTGGTTACATAAATTCTCATTCCGGAGCAGGGTTGTTTCAGGTATTCTTAAAAAAACATGACTTCCATATATCTTCACATGATACTAAAATATTAGATTCTTAACAAATTATCTTCTTTTGTCTTCCTGGAACACCAGTTTAAATATTTTTGTTGTTATCTGTTCAATTTATAATTCATTGCTTAGTCCACTTGATCATTCCACCATAAAAAGTATTAAAATACATTTGTTTGCCAAAATTTAACTTACTGTATATACTAGAATATAAACCGACCCGAGTATAAGCCAAGGTACCTAATTTGAGGCCTGGAAACTGGAAAAATTGACTCGAGTATAAGCCGAGGATGGAAAAGGCAGCAGCTTCAATAATCAA
>JANHFR010002119.1:341459-351870 GCA_032468015.1 Mimophis mahfalensis | reverse complement strand
AGTTTTTGTTTTATTGATCCAGCCATTTTGTTTCAAACCTTTTCAGGTTTATCAAGGTTTTCTTTTAAATTCTTTAGCCCAGAATTGAATGGGGTTGGCTGGCATCTAAGTCAAGTAAGCAAATAATAACGATTATTTTCATAATTATGGTTAGAGAAAAATTACCTTCTGGAAACTCTCCCATGCAGTTTATTGCTGTTTAAGAAATGCTGTATTGTGGATCTGCGTACAAATACAGACCCAGTGCCAGGCAAACTTTTCAAAAGGTCATTTGCACCTCAGACTGTTTTTCAGATCTGTCCAATTTGGGGACAATTCCAGCAGAGATCTTTCTTCCAACATTTCTTATCAATGTTTCTGTTAGAAGTGCTAGCTGGAAGCACTTAAGAGGTTTTTGTTTTTTTTGTAAGAGTGAATTATCTTCATTTTCAAATGTTCTGGTAGCTCTTGGGGATTATGTGGTTGTTGAAAGTGAGCAAAACAAAATCCATAACTTAAGGGTAGAAAGGTCAATACATTTTTTTTGCTCGTAAGGAAGCATCTTCACCTGGCTAATTATAGGCGTAACAAATCAATCAATATTTTGACTCTTGTATGAAATCCAGTCAAAGCATTCTATTGGAGAAGCAGATAGTGTGCAGGAATTGAAAGCATCAGAGAACAGCAAGATCAGCTGGTATCATCTTTCAGCATTATCAGAACTTTCCCAAGTTACACACTTAACCAACAGGGTCACAAGTATGACTCAGTAAGTCATCTAGTAAATGTGATTTTTTTTTTAAATTAGGCTGCACAGTGTTTGACTCTGTAATATCATTGTATTGAGGGATAGTGAGTGGCTGAAAAGATAACTTTAGATGGAATTCTGAGGATCTCGTTGCTTCTCTGTGCATCTGAGAAATGCTAATGTTTGCAAAGTTTATAATGAATGTGTAGAATTCACTAAAGAATAAAATGCTCGAAATCAATTAGTATTTCTTTCACCTCAAAATTATTTTTTCTCATTATGATCCTATCCTAAATAGCAATATGGTCAGTGTGTGTGTGTGTGTGTGTGTTTGTGTGTTTGTGTTTTCATGTGTGTGCGTGCATCCATGCATGTGGATCTGCTTAAAATGCACAAGCAATCTGTTCATTTGTGTGCTGTAAGGATTTGTCCATTTTCTCCATGACATCAGACAGCATGACTATTGTGGAGATAGTCCCTAATACACTTTACAAATTACTGCACTCTTTCCCATTCTTGTTGGGTCCAGAACTGTCAAAATTCCCATTGAGCGTTATAGCTGAATATTTTATAACTGAGAACATCAGACTGGGAAAGACTTTATCCTGAATGAGGCACAATGACATTCCAAGTATTAGAAGACATACCGCTGCTTACTTGTGTGCATTGCTTCTGGAAAGTATTTTTTGACTTCTGACTTTCCATCTCTCTCTTCTGATTTCTAGTACACATCGAGCTCTTCTGGAGGAGAAAGCTCTTGTGAAGAAGGGAGGATGAGGAGACCAACTCAACTTAGACCTTTCCATTCACGGAATGTTGTTGATCCAGACTTCCCGATTCTTCATTTGTCAAGTGACCCAGATTATTCTTCCAGCAGTGAACAGTCATGTGACACTGTCATTTATGTTGGCCCTAATGGAACAGCTCTTTCTGATAAGGAGTTGACTGATAATGAAGGCCCCCCTGATTTTGTCCCTATAGTTCCTGCTCTGCAGAAAACAAAAAATGAAGTCAAGATGGAAGAAATGAATGAGACAGCTCCTGAAAGAGACTGCTTGAAGTGCAATACATTTGCAGAACTCCAGGAGAGGTTAGACTGCATTGATGGCAGTGAAGAGACAGACAGATTTCTTTTCGAAGAGCTACCAGTTCAGTTTAACTCAGATCCTGTGACTAAATGTCCTTTGTCAGGCCAAGAGGCAGAGCACCGTAGTGCATCAGAGCCAAGCAGGGAAGATGACCTGGTGGTCTGCCAGGAACCTGATAACGATGCCAAGGAAAATTTAAATGCTGCAGCTAGCAAAATCCAGGGAGGTCACTCCCCTGTTCACAGTAGGATGCTTAATGAGATTTCCAATCCTCAGGCCCATTGGAATGTTACAGGCAGTCCTAGTAGTCAGTTTAACAGTTGTCAACAACCTCACTGCGCAGACCTGCAAAGCAGTCGAGAAAGCCTTAATAGCTGTGGCTTCATAGAAAGCAAGCCACGGCCAATGGGGTCACCGCGGCTTGGGATTGCAAGCCTTTCAAAGGCCTCTGATTACAAACCACCACCTTCTCCTTCTCAGAGGTGCAAAGTTTATACTCAGAAAGGGGTATTGCCCAACCCGGCACCTCCACCATCATCGTTAAGCAAAGATTCGGGTATGGTATCCAGTGAATCTCTGATGCAGTCCGAGATCCGCACCCCTCCCATTGGAATGAGTCCTCAACTTTTGAAAAAGTCACTTTCTTCTGGCAACATTGGTTACAGGGAGATGATTGACAGTGTAGAGCAGCAGCAAGAATCTCTTTCTCCAGGGTCAAAGCAGGAGATTTTGAGCACAACTATGGTCACAGTGCAGCAGCCATTAGAACTTAATGGAGAGGATGAGCTGGTATTTACCCTGGTTGAAGAGCTGACGATTAGTGGAGTTTTGGAAAATGGGCGGCCAACAAGTATCATCAGTTTTAACAGTGATTGTTCTGTACAAGCATTGGCTTCCGGGTCAAGACCAGTTAGCATTATCAGCAGTATTAGTGAAGATCTTGAGTGCTACTCTAGCACAGCTCCTATTTCTGAAGTAAGCATTACCCAGTTCCTGCCTCTTCCAAAAATGGGGCCCGTGGACAAAGCCGAAGAAGCAGAAAGTAGACGCTCCTCTATTAGCTCATGGCTGAGTGAAATGAGTACTGGGAGTGATGGTGAACAGTCATGCCACAGTTTCATAGCACAGGCATGCTATGGTCATGGAGAAGCAATGGCAGAAGCTCCTCCTTCTGAACTTGCAAAAGCAATTCAGAATAATGGTGCAGTTTACATCAATGACAAGCAAAATCGCTGCACTGAGGATATGTTTGTGTTGCCAGAAGGGGTTGACAGAAATATTAATAAATTATCTCCTATCAGAAGCTGTAAAATATCAGCCATGGAAAAGACTACTGTCACAATATCAAACACGACAAGTGTAAGCAATTGTGAAGAATTCATTCCAATGAAGACTAACATTACAGTATTCCCATGTATTGCTGTTAATTCTTTTAAAGCCCAAGAAAATAGTGAGGCCATATCAGCAGTATCATCATCAGCCAGAACTCCATATCCTCATGAGGGAAAAGAATCCAGTGCAAGAAAAGACCTAAAATTTGACGATCCTTGGCTAAAGAGGGAAGATAGTGTAAAAAATGAACATGGTCTGAAAGCTGAAACAGTACCTGCGCAAAATAAGAAACAAAATTCTGCCGACAGGTTCAGTAGCAGCAGCGGAGAGATTTCAAGTTCACCAGGAACTGAAAACCCAAGGAGGGTTGTAGATGAATCTGAAGTGGGTTCTGCAACCCACAGCCCTCTTCATTCTACTGTGAAAAACGGCAGCCTTAGCAGAGGATTCCAGAAGACCAACAAGTTGGAGGAATTGGATGTAGTTTCCTATCATTACATAGAGGAGAGTGGTGGCATGAGCAGTTCTGGGTCATCCCAGACATCGAAAGCGAGCTTGGAAAGAAAGGTGACTTCTCCCAAGCATGGTGTTCTTACCCGCCCCAAAGGAACACCACCATTACCTCCTGTGAGGAAATCTAGCCTTGACCAGAAGAATAGAGCCAGTCCACAGCACAGTGCTTGTAGCAGTAGTACCAGCAGTCCTTCCAACCAACCACCCTCTTTTTTGGCTAGCTTTCCTGATGAACTGAGTGGGAAACAAAAGGGTTCCAGTATGGAGAGTGGAAGCAACAGCAGTAGTAAGTTATTTAGTGCAAAACTGGAACAGTTGGCTAGTAGAACCAATTCTCTTGGAAGGTCTAATGGGAGTCATTATGAATGCCTGTCCTTGGAAAGAGCAGAAAGCCTTTCCTCTGTCAGCTCCAAGATGAACACTGGGAAAGACACCACCATGCCCCGAGCCAGCAGAAGCCTCAACCGCAATGCAATGTCTTCCCCAACGAACTCAGGCTTTTCCCAGTCTGCAGGAGCTTCCCCAAAAGCCAGTCAATCCAAGATCTCTGCTGTGAGCAAGCTTCTTTTGGCAAGTCCAAAGGCTCGAAGCTTGGCTGCCTCCACCACCAAAACCCTTAGCTTTTCAACCAAGTCCCTTCCTCAGTCTGTGGGACAGAGCTCAAGTTTGCCTCCAAATGGAAAGAACATGTCCTGGTCAACTCAGTCTCTTAGCAGGAACCGAAGCTCTGGTCTTTCGTCTAAATTGCCCCTCAGAGCTGTTAATGGGAGGATTTCAGAATTGCTGCAAGGAAATGCTGGCACCCGAGGAATGCAACTGTGCAGGAATTCAGACACAGATGAACGCAGTAGCACTCATGGGGACAAGAAGCCACCTGTTCACCTGCTTCCTTCACCATACAGCAAGATCACACCTCCTAGGAAGCCTCATCGCTGCAGCAGTGGCCACGGAAGTGACAACAGCAGTGTCCTGAGTGGGGAGCTTCCTCCAGCCATGGGGAAAACAGCTCTATTCTACCACAGTGGAGGAAGCAGTGGATATGAAAGCATGATCAGAGACAGTGAAGCAACAGGAAGTACTTCTTCCGCACAAGACTCTATGAGTGAGAACAGCAGCTCCATCAGCGGCAGGTGCCGAAGTCTTAAAACCCCCAAAAAACGTTCAAATACAGGTATGTCCCCAGTGGGTGTCTTGAGAAAAGCTCTCCAAATGGCAAGTTGAGCTTCCAAGTAAGTTAGACTTGTACCACATGGCAAGGTAAGCATTCATCAATGGGGAAAAAATAGTAGTTAATTATGCTTAATGGTGGCAGTGCGCAAAGTCAGAATATGAGTATATGGATCCTGTATATATAGAGTTCTACTATACAGAACTCTGATGCTGCATCCTGCCACTTTGGAACTGAGGCTGCTAGGAAATGCAATGTCTTTTCCTGAAATTAATTCATTAATTAATGAAGAGATTTTATATGGCTGCCTGCCTCACAGAAGTGACTCTGGGGAGCATACAAAGATCTAAAAAAGCCAACAATTTAAAACAATGACCCATGATTCCTTGAGGTAAACAATACGTTCCAGTCCTAAAATCCCATCCATAACAGTCTTGCCTAACTGGCCTTAATGCTTAGGAAACAGGCAGATCATCAGAGCTTACAAAATGCTAATAGGCCACCCAGATTTTGAACCACCCAGATCAGGACCACCCAGGTCTTTGGGTGGATGCATTCCAACAAGGCAAGGGTCTCTTCTGAGGGGGAAAATGGAATTTCCTACTTGGAAGACTTAATATGATAAATTGAAGAAGACCAAAACATTGTCTACTAAAACAACTTTGCCAACCTTGTGCCTTTCAGGTATGCTGAGGCAACAGTTCTGATCATTTCTAATCATTGGGCTGACCAGGAATTATGGGGCTGTTATTGTAACATATCTCAAGTTCAAGAATCTTTCAAAGTATGCTTTGAAAGTAAATGAAATTTCAGTATATGAAATTCAAATGAAATGTCTTTCATTGTGACCAAAGGAAATAGGGTGGTTTTATTTGAATGATAGCAAAATGGAAGATCTGTATACTTTTATGTTTAATGGCAACTTTTACATGTGACTGACATTAATATGTCAAACATGTTAATAAATTGTCAAGCTCTCAAGTAATAATCACTTGGGTTTCTGTAAAGATCTTTATTGCTAGTAGAGAAATGCAACTGTATGTTAAAAGCCTAACAAAAGGGCTGCTTCCATGCGACATATTACTAGTGTAGTTAAAGGGGAGTTACTCTGAGTTTCTTCCACTACCTCTTCCTTGGAGTCAAGAATCTCCTACAATGGCCCTTGATTTTTCCCTTAACTGTCTTGATGCCTCCTCTGATTTCCAAAGACATTCCATCACGTAAACCCCTTATATCCCTTTTGTTCATTGTACAACTTCTAAGAGCAGCCTAAGACTCAATTTTCCCCTCACCATCTACCCATACATGATGATGATGATGATGATGATGATACAGACTGGCCTTTAATTCTTAATGAAAGAAGGGCAAAGAAGAAGTAAATGTTTCCTAGGATGGCTGTCGAGTAAAGAAATGTACCCAATTCTTTTGTCACTAAATAACTTTAATTTTCTTCTTGGCAAGGTATTTCAGAAGTGGTTTGCCATTATCTTATTTGTAGGGTTGACAGAAAGTGACTGGCCCAAGGTCACCCGTCTTTGTGACCAAAGGCAGAACTAGAACTCACAGTGCCCTGGTTTTTAGCCTAATGCCGTAATCATTACACCAAACTGACTCATAAAACATTGAATTATTCCCAGAGAAATCAAATCACATCCAGCAAAGATCCATTGGTCAATTTCTACCAGACCACTTGAATTCTGCTTGAATGAATTGATGAAACTAGGTAAATCTTGATGTATCTAATCCCATTTCTAAGGGCAATATACCAATCAGCAATGAGACTGATTTAAAAGTAAACTGCATATACAGAGACTCTCCCTCCCTGTGGAGGGAGAAATTAATTATTCCATTGTGGTTCAAATCAAAGGGAGGAAATTTGGCATGTAAAATATAATTGTGTATTTTACATTTGGCATATAAAATACAATTCTGCACATTGTTGACCAAGCACATGGGCAAAAGCGTGGGCTTTTTAAAATGAAGAATTAGCATTGTGCAATATGTTGAAAAAGCCCATTTCTACTATCACCGGTAGCTTCCTGCAGGCAAACAGTCCTAAACACAAAACAAGGCCCCCTGTAGATTAATTTATAGAGGCTTCAGTCAGAGAAGAAATTTCGAGCTCGCCCCTATATTCTGCCAACAGCATGTTGCAAGCAGCTAAAGTTTTTGGCTTCTCTGCAATCCCTAGAAATCCACATCAAAACAAAACTTTATTTCATTCATAGTTCAGCATATTGGTTGAAATCCAGAAATGAATTCCCTTTCAAAGAAAGCAGTGTCATTCAGAATACGGAAGGGGAGTGAGGAATATGTCCTTTCCCCCTTCAGCAGGAGGAAAGGCCTTTCCTGTATTGACTCTCAGCTGCACCACCTTCCTCCAGAAAATGGTTCTCAAGCCACCTTTGATGAAAGGGACATAAAATGCATATCCCCCATTGGCACCATTTGTAATTGCTTCCTAGTAGGAAAAAGTGAGGCGAGGTGCATCAGCCTGAATAGTCTCTCATGCTGCAGTTGCATCATCATCTGCAAGAAGCTGCTGTTCAACGAGGAGAGCTTACTACATTAGCAAACAAAGTTGCATATTATAATGTAGAGTACCGGTAATTGTGCCCTTGTGGAAGGAGTTCATGGGGGAGGGTAAAATGAATGCTACCGGTCGAATAGCTTAGTAATTTCCCATGATACTAGAAGACAGTAATCTAGAATGTAAATGAATATGTTCCTGAACAAAAAGTAGGCTGAAATATGGAACAAAAAATACAGTTCCATATTTCTACCAATAATTCCACTGATAAAAGAAAAAAGGCTAGTATCCCATGTTGATGTCACAATCCTCTGCTCTCCTTGTTCTCAACCAAAACCAAGGCATTCGGTGTCAACCTATAGTGACATTGGAATTGGATGTATTTCTCTTGCTTGACATAGACCAATTACACGTTTGTGCTTACGGAGTAAGATCCTCGGTCAGCAATGTTTAGAAGGGCATAATAAGCATTTGTCAGGGATGGTTTAGGTCTAGAAAATCTTGGCATAATGCAGGAATTTGGATGGATTGACCCTTGAGGTCCCTTGCATCAGAATCTCTGGGAATTGCTTGGCCTGTTACCCTGATAGAGTTTGCATCTATTGATCTTCAGCATAATGTGTAAAGTTCATCTCAATTGAATTGTGCACAGAAAGCGATGTGCAATGAGGAAGCAAGATTAAACCTGAATCTTGAGTTAGAAGGTAGCTGTTTGGACCAGTCTTTTGAATTCTCTGTACTGGTTTTCAATTTACAGATAACAAGCTGTATTTAATTGTTAATGCATTAAATACTTTTTTTAAAAATCGGGACAAAGGCTCTCCTTCCTCCCCACCCTGAAACTGGCTAGTGAGTTGATATGATCTATTGCTTCCCAGCATATTTTCTTTGTATTTTTCACCTGCAGTAAATAGCGTAGATGGTGAAAGCACATTCCTTTTTATGTCAACAGATTTATGAGATAATAAAAACAAAAAATGACTGCAGAACTGACCAAGATTAAGCTCTGCTGCAAGGGGGGGGGCTCTATTTACACTGAATTTGGATGAAAAATGTAGTACAGTACTTCAGTTTTTCCCTTTTTCAAGAGTGATCTCCTTTCCTTGATCTGTATCAAATTATAAAAAGGGTTTTTAAAAAAAATAAATTAGGAAGCATAGCATTTCCATTTGGATACTATTTTAACCTGCGCTATCAAGAGTACTGGAACCTACCGTGATTTCCTGTCAGGAATACTCATTGCCATAATGAATATGATGTGGTAAATATGCTCATTTCAGGTCAGGTGACCTTGTCTGCTTTATTTATGAATATTATTAACAGAAATGCTAGCTGTCAGGCACGATCAATATGAATCGACATCAGTACTCACTAAAAAGGCCACAAAGAGTTTTAAGCAAATCACTAACATTGTTAAATTTTCCCATTACTTTTTGAAGCTCCATCAGTTTGTGAAAACAATTACTCTTGCCTCACTGCCTCCTCAAAATTTTCTTCTTTTGTAAGTGCATTATTCAATACCTGAGATCCTTTGAGATGGAAAAGTTATCTCTAGGCCTAAAGGATGATTACTTACAGGACTTGGGAGATCTTCATAATATTGAGAGGAGCTATGTACTCACTCTGACTTTGGAAAATCAAAATATCTAAGTGAACTATGAGCATTCTGGGGGGGAAAAATGACAATGGAAGACAGAAGTGACTTCACATTGCTCCTTTGTAAATAGGGGAGGAAATGTTGCCAAACTATAGTATTATTGCAGCAGTGCAAAACTGAAATGTCAGATAATGCTTTTAGTTACTTCTTTTTGTTGTTTAGAAATTGTGGGAAGTAAAGCGAAGTGATTGTATTAAATCATCTACATTGGAACCTCGGTTTGCGAATGCTTCTATTCATGACTGATTCAGTTCCCAACCAAAAAAGGCAGCTGAGTTTTCAGTTGGTTCACAATTTCCCCCTCTGCACATGTGCAGAATTGCCTGCACATGTGCAGATATTTTCGCTTCAGATCATGACCAAATTGGTTTGCAACTGCAGTCCGGGAACGGATTGCGGTCACAAACTGAGGTTCTGTTGCACAGGCTTCTCTACTTCCACACAAAATGTGTCTGCTGATCAAAGAGTTAAAAGTGGTGTGGAGGTGGGTGGGTGAAACAGGAATCTGTTTCCTGACCCAAGAGGTAAATTGCAGAAAAGATTGGAGGAAAGGAATATGATGGTAAGGAACAGTGGGTAGCTGCAAATTTGAAACAGCTTTCAAAAACTATGCAGAAATTTCATTATCTCCTCCCTCTCATAGTTATTCTCTCTTTTTATAAATCATATCCATTTTACAGGCAGATCAAATGACTAATAATTTATTATTGATGATAAAACTAATTTAGTGCAAGACAGTTCTGAAAAGAGGTGTGATTGGAATTTTAAGACATGGATCTTTATGTCCAATCCAGAGAACAGCTTATTACAGAAAGAGAAAGCATCATGGAGTATTTCAGATCTGCCTGCTTGTTGGTTGGTTGTTTCATTGGAGTGATTAGCCAGTGAAACTGAGAAACTAACTCAGAATTGGTCAGAGCTAGATTAGCTTAACATCATTGCTACAGAAGCTTACAAAAGTTTATATGGATATCTGCTTTGAGAGAGAATCCAATTCTTGAGTTTCCCAGGTTAGAGTAGTTTGGTTAAACATGACCTATTTGTTGTTATTTTTAACAAATCTTAACAAAAATTGTTCATAGAGAGACTGATTCAAGCTTAAATGGGTTCTGAAATGTAGGAGAGGGTGCAGGAATGCAATTAAGTTACAGTGATCCCTCTACTTACGAATTTAATCCGTTCCGAATGCGCATTTGTAGATCGAAAAATTCGTAAGTCGAAAAGCGGTTTCCTATAGGAATGCATTGGAAATGGATTAATTCATTCTGGAGCCTAGGAAAAAGACCCAGACACCCAGTTTTTGGTGGAAACCTCTTTATTAAGGCATGCAAACTGCACAGCAACATTACTTTTCAACAATAAACATTTACAACAGCACTTTATCATTTTTTGGGGA